>JWHW01045308.1:55376-65473 GCA_000931545.1 Papilio glaucus
AATGCTAAATGCTAATATTATAAACAAAACGTTTCATTTGTACACTTTAACAATATTTTTTCCATCGGAATAAAAATGAAATTGTATTAGTCAAACATTGTACATGAAATGAACCTCACCTTAACTCTCCACTGTATCAAGATCTCCCTCGTATCAAAGGCGAGCACGGGCGCCACGTCCTCGCAGAGTATGGCGAGCGTGTTGGACTCCTTGTCGAGCGTGAAGCCGGACTCGAAGCCGAGGTACTGCTGTAGCGAGAGCGAAGCCTTCGTCTGCCCGCTCTTCTGCCTTTCCTTCAGGTCTTTATATAGTTGCAGGTGTACACAATCTGTGGAAGAGGAACAGCGTAATTAGAAACCTGTACAGCCGGATGTGTAGACCAAATTATCATTATCATTTTGGAGTTGTGCTGCTAACTTCTAACGTACATATCTGAGTACTAAGAACTTTAATTTATCAATCATCCATTACAATTTAATTATTAGATTCGTTGCGTATCACAAAATCCTTGTAACCGGCTTAAAACATTAATTCATGGCGAATGTGAGTCAGTTTTAAAGTTGGTTCTTGAATAATAAAGGGGCAAAAACGAATAGAGCTTGGGACTGTGTGACGTGTGTGACATGACACATAGAGTTGGTAATGAAATGCTTCTAGAAGTGGCATAGTAAAGAATTTATTGTTAGATAAAGATTTATATCTATATATATTTAAGGTGATGTGTGTCTGTATGTTCTCTATCGACTCCGAAACGGCTGAACCAATGTCGATGAAATTTTCAGGAAATGTTCTAATTGACCTAACCGGTGATCCGTTTGGTAGCGATCACTTCAAGATAATTAGTGTTACCCGGGCGAAGACGGGGCGGATTACTAGTATATATATTAAGATGTAGCGTAGTAGCACTTTTGTATTTGTTTATTGCATTTAAACAACAATTCTTACACCAATGATGGCTTGACCCTGACGCATAGTTCACGAATCAATTATTTATCTATCGTATCATTTATTTTACTATTTTATTAAACCTTTATTACAATATAGAGGGTAGGAAACAAGCAGTGCTACAGAGAAGATGTTTGAGTGAGCTCAGCGACACGCGACACTGACCTTACGACCGGAGAGTAATGATCGACTACGGAATGTTAAGATATCTACAAACTAGATCGAATGCTCGAATATATTGATATTCGAGCATTCGATCTAGTTTGTTATATTATACTTATATGTTTAAATAAAGTAAATCTGATAAAAATATCTAAATACAAGAACGCATAGTGTACCTGAATAAATAGGTTCCCAAATGTATCTTGTAAGAACATAAGATGGTGGAACAACGCCATCTGTTGTACAAATTCGACGGCTCGACCGGTGAAATATCACCTCACAGAAGACACGCGTGAACTAGAAGTATTCTGCGTTTCGAAGGATAAGTGAGGTGTTACAGGGCCAATTTTAATCCTCTTCTCATTGCCAATCTTTACAAATAAGTAAAGGATGGGAAGAGGAAGAGTGTGAAGGGGAAGGGGATCGATAGAAAATATTCTTTTCCTCTTTATGACCTCTATCCATTAAAGGTAGGGGACGGTTCTGCAACTCATTTGCTTGTTGTATGCCCTATGGGTAGTGGTTACTTGATATAAACCGGTCGCTCGTTTGCTTATTCTATAAAAAATATATTTATCCCTTTAATGAGATTAATTTCCCCCATCCTAGTTTGAGCAATTCCTATTTCTCCCTAGTTTTTAATATCAGTAATAAAATGTATGTTTTTTTTAAAACAAAATTAAGAAATTTATAAGAGACTGGCATGGCATCGCACTAGTGTATCCACACCCTAATTTGTTAAGTAATGTAAGGCCATCACATGTGCATAACTACGTATATTTCGGAACATGTCGAATGGCAACTCCTTGTTTGCATAATTAATGAATGAAGAATGATGTTCACATTGTGTGAATGGAAGAGTGTAATGAACGAGTTATTATTTTAAAACATGTATGAATAATATAAATGAATATATAATTTTGTATGGAATATATCGAAGGTAAAAGATAAAGAGGCGGGTCACGTGATATCAAAAAGAGCATCGTTATTAACCAATCAACAACAATCACAAGAGAAAGAAGGAGGTAGTAAAGAAGAAGAAGGAGTAAGAAGATGGGGTGGTTAGTAAAGAATGGAATGAACTAAAGGCACCTCACTTTTCCCACGAAACTCAGGTACTTCTCCGGTCTAGTTGGACTATTTGTGCATCATTAGCCATTTTTTAGAAGAATTTGGCAGACGAACAAGCGATTCACCTGATATTAAGTGAACGCTACCCATAGGCATCTGTAACAAGCTAATGAGCAGGCATCTGCTAAGATGGGCTGAGAATAAACAGAAACAAAGATATTTCCTAATCCTATCCAACACCTCCCTCCTCTTCCCTCACCCACCCGTGACCCATTCCCATTCTGTTACGAGAATACTGGGAAGAAGAAGAGACTAAAATGGGCCAGGCCAACTCCAGCACCTCTGTCAACAGACGAAACGCGGAATACTTCTACTTCACGCCTGTCTTCAGTGAGGTCGTGGTATTTCACCGGTCAAGCCGGATTAATCGTGTAACCTCTATTAATAAGAAGAACTAGGGAATAAAGCCCCCTACTATTAACGTTACTTAGTAGTTGGAGGGTATTCTCCACATCTCCACGGATAGCGCGTAGTTTGCGTGACGGTACAAGGATCACTCTACACAGCCTAGCTTCCGAAAGAAAAGGGGAAAAGATCTCGGTGAGACGAGATATTTAACAATACTAGTCTATCGACACTGTACTACTATTTCGGTGGTCCATCCGTCGATGAAGACAACAGATTTTCCAATATTACCGCATGTTAACCACAAAAAAAAACAAAGAAACAGACAACACAACTTTTGTATTTTTGTCTAAATAAAGCAAAAGGAAGAAGTGACGTTGAAATTAAACGAGGCGGCATTTGCGCAATACAGAAAAATGAAACGGCTAAAACCAGCACTGCTGAACAAATATATTAATTACGAATACCTTTTTATGCTAAATTGAACTCTGATTTATACAATTAAAGCTCATTTTCCTGTACATGATAAATTCGCTGTAACATCCCCGTCTTTCATCTATTATCTTACAAGCACTGCTATTTTAATAAACGAAACAATGTCGACCGTGCGTATCGAACATAGAGTTCAAAATGCCCTGCAGGTGTCAACAGGCGACATATGACAGCCACTACATCAAAATCGAGTGTTCCATTTTCAAATGAATTGGGAACCGTTTTCTAATTGGTGCGACGTGACTCGGTCGCTCGGATCTAATCAGGGAATGTTTGAATTCCGAATCTAATTTGTGTTCCGAACCTCTGCGATTGTTCCACGCTTTGTGTTTGTCTGTCTGTGTACGCGCTAATAGTTTTAATTGGATTTAATCTGTCGTCGACAAACATATAGATAGGGGTTCTGCTGTTAGTACATAATAGATTATAACATTTTACTAATAAAAGAGGTTGGTTTTCGACTGTGGCATTTTGTACAGCTGGATTCCCTCCAGTAATAACTAAAACTATTACGCTAAATTACGATTAAAAACAAGTGAAGGCAGCGCAAAGCTGCTATTATCCCGAGCCGATATAAGAGCCGGTTACGATCTGCCTTTCGTTGTTTTACAAAACCTTAAAGTTTCAACGACCGCTCTTAGAAACACTCACATCAGCTTTCCGCTGCCTTCACTTGGTTTTTTAGATCGTAATAACACGTAATATAATTTTGTGACGTAGTTCAAATCTTCGTCACCTCTTGCTCTAAATAGGTCGATAGCAATTTACTAAATAACTCTATGTTTTATATTATGTTGTTTATGTATCTCTAAATTTAGGTAAACAGTATTCGGAGCCCAGTTAGTTATGTACAATGAACTAAAAGGGTCGGCTAACAAATACTCTAATTTATTTGCCGGCAGTGGATTTTTTCGTGGAAGGGTCCGAGGCTATCTAATCAGCGGGCTCCGGGGCAACACGCGACCACTAAAATGTTCAACGTGTATTATCTTTAACCAACAGTACTCTACTAAGGAAAAAACAAAAGAAATAATACCTCAATTAAGAAAAAAGGTAAAGATGATTCTGTCGAACAAAAAGTTCATTACTGATCGCTAAGGAAGCACAACTACATGTCCTTTACTAATAAGGAAAGGATGGGAGGCGAAGGGGTTTGACCGATGGATTGGTCAGGGGAAGCCCTGAGATGGATATTATAAGTAAATTTTACTTACTCATTCTTTGTACTGTTTATCCTCTGTCCAATAAAAGTAGGCAAGGCATCTGCAACTCATTAGCTTGTTGCAGATGTCTATGGGTAGTCTATGGGTAGAACCGCTTGCTCGTTTGCCAACTTGTTACATAGTAAAATACATGTAACATTGTCACTCCTAAGTTAATTTGAAGACTAAGTTATCTAAAGCGGAAGCTGTAATAGGTGTGTCTCAGTATTTTCTATTTCTTTCGCTAGGATTTTGATTTATAACTCGAAACTCAATACTGCAAAACAACAGGGTTTCTGTTGTAACGTGTTGTCGTGTCGTGTCGTCGTCGTATCGTCGTCGTATCGTCGTCGTCGTGTCGTCGTCGTGACGTCTCGTAACATATTAACACGAAGATACTTTGAGAAGGAGACTTTGTCGTACTGTAGCACTTCAATACAGCTTACTCTTTTGTACAAAATACAAGAATAAATAACCTTAACCATTTAATTGCTCTTTGCCGAAGTCTAGACAGTCTTGTCGGGTCAGTTAATATTAAAAGTTTATTTTTGTGTCTATGAAACGTTAACTTTTAACAATTACAGTTAAGGTACGAGTCAACCGTCGAAAATAATCAAGGTCACCAAAAAAAAGTGTCAAATAAGACTAAATGGCCTATTTGACAGTTTGACAGTTAACTTTTATCATATTAGTATGTATAACTTTGTATATTACGTGAGGAACTCGTGGAATATGATAGACCGACTAGATTGGGATCCCAAAACATTTGTTAAAAAACACTACCCCATTGATATTTTATTCCTTTTTGTTACATATTTGTTATTTTTCTAGAAATCTTCGTATTTTTTTTTATTAATTTATGATTTATGAATTAGTTTTGAATGTTTGAGAGATTTAAAGGTTACATAAAATAATGATTTAAACATCGTTATTTTTTTTTAATATTATATATATTTAATTTTTTATTTATAAATATTATAAACACTTTATACTAAGACTCGAATATATTATTTCCAAGGCGGGATCGCTTCGAGAATATCTAGTAGGGGTGCTTACGTATTCAAGCATAGAAAAACGTCTATTTGCAGGAGGTTTCGTGACTGACCCAATCTCGGTAACAGAGGCTGTCCTTGTACAACTGTTCTATCGAGGTCGTACGATATTTAATCGTGAAGTTAATTTAAGATAAGTTAGTTTAAGATTTTGAACGACGAGTGAATGCGAGAAGTAAAATGAATGGGGCTATAGGTTCAGTAAGGAGTCAATGTGTCTATGAAGGCTCATCTGGCAATACACAATGCTGTACTAGTCCCCACTTTAATGTATGGAAGTGAGAGCTATCCTTTTCTGGTAAATAAAGGATGAGAAGGAGAAGAGGATAGGAAAGGGAAATATCCTTTTTTGTTTTCTATGTCCATTAAATGTAGGCAACGCATCTGCTACTCATTAGCTTGTTGCTTGCAGTCACTTTATATCAGGTGCTTGCTCGTTTGTCACCTTGTTCCATAAAAAATACACAGGTAAGGAAAACAAATGAAAATATTTATTTCATTTGTTTTTTGAAAATTTTGTAATAAATGAAAAATATCTTTTGTATCACATCGACTTGGAGAAACTTTCTAAGTGGGTTTATTAAGTAAATAAATATTTTTCTCGACATCACAAAATTTCGTTGATCATTTGTCATCTGACTCAAAAAAGGTTCGATTTAAATATTGAAAATTAAGGTAGACTGTAAACTTCGTAGTCGGTGTTCTGAATTTTTTGCAAGAGTTTTCGCTACATTCAAAGTATATGAAAGAAAAATAGCAATACAAAAGAAATGTTTGAAATTCGTTTACGTCTATATCTCGTGTTCCATATACTTTACAAAGTTTATCCTTTTGCTGAATATCAAATATATTTTCGATGGGAATTTGATATGATGATATTATAGACTATTTATTTCATCTATATTTTCTCGAGGCCTAAAGACGGAGTTGTTGCCTAAAGGCATCTTAGATAAGCTTACACGACTGTTCGAAACTAGGACAGAATAGTTGTCAGGAATGTTAAAATATACAAATGTTTTATAACATCATCATTGCATCTTAATAACGTTGATAAAGACCATCTGCAACAAGGTAATAAGTGCCAGATGCGAGACCTTTAATGGACAGGAAGGGGATAAAAAAAGGAATATTCTTCCATCAACTTCTCCGTCAAATCCTCTTCCTCTTCCCATCTATTTCTTATTAAAACGCAAGACGAAACGCAGAAATACATCTATTTCACTCCCGTCTTCTGTGAGGTCGTGGTATTTCACCGGTCGAGCTGGTTCATTCGTGCAACAGATGTTGCGGACTCTATAAAATACAATACTGCGTGATTACAATTTCAATAGTACACTATTTTGATGGTTTAACCTTTTTCAAAGCTGATACTTCATCGTCCATAGCTTTCTTATCATACATCGAAATATTCTGATTTTTGCAAGTTTTTTTGTTCTTAGTTAACTTATATTAACTTCCAAGTCAGTGGGATTCTTTCTTCACTTTTGAGTTACAAAAATAACCACCGCTATTCATATAATACAATAAGATCCCCCGCGCCTGTGTCAATTTACCCGAAATTCTTGCTGACTTTGTAGCCAACGTGCCGGCGCAGCGCAAAGATCGTACGATCATAAAATTGAATACCTTTTGCTTTTAAATTACCTTTATTTAAATTTGTTTTTTTTTTTAAGTAATTAAGGACGATTTAAAAGTAATGGAAACATTTTTATATTTGACTTTTAATAACATGAGATTGGAAAAGACAGAAAAAGAAGAGAACGACTTGAGGGTTAAGAAAATTTACAAAGATAAGAAGATCTCCGCAATTTTGACCTGCCGGCGTTAAACAATTGCAGATCGATAGAGGGCATCTCACAGCTTCCTATAGCTCTTGATTAACTGTCACCAAATTATAGCTATACAAAGTAGAACGTCCTTTAATGACAGATCCTTTAGATAATGAAGCTGTGAGAAAGTATTTCCTAATAGTATTGTAAATATGCGCTCACGCCCGGCCTGGTCTGGTCTGGTCTCCTACATCCATACAATTATCATTCTACGCATACATGCCCGTCGGTTACGGGTGCTCCTTATATTGTCCTTCTTTACGGATTACATATCACTAATCTGGTCGACATAAGTTCTTCTCCTTTAAACAAATAGAACTTATTCGAATTATCAAGTCTTATATCGTTAAAAAATTGTACTATTTGTTGCGTGCCAGCGAATATCGTCCCGTATGTTCTCACTAGAAATCCTCAAGGAAAATCTCAGCATGAGAGGACGAATTCTATTTTCCTCTGGGATCGTTAAACATGTGAATAAGTTAGTACGGGTTCAAACGGGGCGCCGAGTTACTAAGCGACGCCTCTCCTGCACCATAAATAACGAAAGCGCTTCCGTTTGTGTTACGAAATATATGTATATGTACTTGTATATGTGTTGTCTGTTTGTCGCGAACCGTTGAAGGCTATAGGCTTGTGACCTACTATTTTCCGATATAATACGTCAGTGGCTAAGCGTTTGAACTCGGGATTCAAATCAATGAAATTGTACCAATGGTTTACAAATTTTCGATTTAAATGAAGTAAGGAATCATTTACATGTCAACAAAATTAACAAAACATAATTCTTTGTCCTAATGAATTTCGAAAGCTCTAACGAGGCAGGTTAGAATTCTAATCACGACTCGAGATAGACTTGAGCCTCTCGAAGCGGCATGGCAACCTCCCAAGGTCTCGTTAGGAGCTCGTACCTCAGTCCGCGAACACGTGAGTATTTTGCAAATGGCGGCAAATTCTTTATTTGACATTCGGCCGCAGCGCGCGCCCGTTTTTCGTTTATAATCTGTGCCTAATGAAACCTCGCCTACTCGAGACATTCCGTATTCAGTTCAGAAATGGATCGCACATTCTACACTTAATGTGACAAGTATAAAAATTAAAGGCAAAAAACGAGTTTGCTTAGTGACAGGACAATCACCTTTATAATAACACTAGTTGTTGCCCGCGGCTCCGCAATTCATTTCTCATTTTTCAATACTGTATTTTTTTTGTAAGATGATGCCGCGTATAATAACTTCGAATGAAAAAACATTACAAACAAACAAACACTTTTATTTCTATGCGTTAGTATTTTCATTGTTTTGTATAATTTGGTCCCATATGGGATTCCCAATATCCCATGCATATCACAAAACGAAGCGACCGGTGTCAGACATAAACATCAAAGGTAATACAAAATTCGGCAAAAAACTTCGAAGAGCCCTTCCACTAGGGATTATCACTTGTCGCCCTAAACAGAGTTTATAGATACCCTGACAGTGGAAAAAGGACAAAGAGTCGTTCCCGAAGGACGTTTCCGTACGGATTAAAGAAGCCCACTCTAGTCCCTCTTAAAAGGCCCATCTCATAATTTATTCTCGTATACGAGTGAATAGTTGCGAACGAGCTCCAGTTGCCATGATATTTTGTTTCCCAGTGTTGCCAACATTTACATTTGACCTGGTTTCCTTAATGTCTCGTCTATGGAAAACTTGGCTCGCAAAGTTTATTTGTATAATATTCATGTAGAATGTTATGTATCGATAGATTATAAGTACTTTGTTATTTTTTTTCTTATTTGTAAAAGATTTTTTTAAATAATTTTATTGATTTATCACTACGGCGTTTAAAGGATGGTGTCTTATGTCTTATTTACGATTATAATACAGGTCCACAAGCTTCCGTTTTTGGTTTACAATATCAATAATGAGCACATCGTAATGCCTGCATTATCTATCATTCAAAAATATTACATTAATGAATATATAGGTTACTTTCTTATGCAGACTTTGCTTCACAAATTTAGGGACAACCGTTTCTGTGTCAATCAATAAACTAATTTAGAATATATGCTTCATATATGCTTCAATGTTTGGATTGGATCGTTTTATTTGTCCAATTGTGTATTAAGACCAAACACAAGAATGCTTGTGTGTCTAATGTACTTCACGTATAAATAATGGGTAAACAGGAACAACACTTCACGTAACGTTAAAACTTCTGAAAGCTAACTCCAATATTTGTATTTTATGTAATAAAAATCTGCCAAATTAGCGAAAATTTAAAATCAAATTCACGTTTGGAATTACCTTTCGAACCCTTCGCTCGTTAACTTTAATGAAAGAAAAAATAAACGGTCCCGTCAAGTTACATTTGAAGTGCTAGCGGTTTGTTCGTCTATTTAGGAGAAGCTAATTAATGTTCCAATTAGGTTTAAAAAATATTTATTCAAAGAAAAATTTTGATTATATAGCAGGAATAATATTACCTTAAGGTGTATTTGGAATAAAAAGTATGTGCAAAATTTTCTGATCGGTTCAATTGGATTCTGCAATTAGTACCATTCGTAAAAGCAAATACAAATAATAAAATAAAAAGCCCCTTTGTCCGCACGCCGTAGAGAAACGCTTGGCATATTTGCTCCATAGTTCAGAATAGAAGCAAACAATGCTAGAGACAAACAACGCGGAGCTTTGCAGAAGCTTTTAGCCGGAAGCTGTTGCATTTCCACTCCGATTGGAAAATAAACAATTTAATTTATAGCAAAAGCTAATTGGCATCAGTTTATATCTTCACTAAGCGAAAATATATTTTACTTTTTCTTTTGTAGTTGTAAACAAAGTATTCTTAGTTTTGTGAGACTGTACATGTACACGGTTGATACTCCAGAAATTTAAATAAGTGATACCAAATATAAGTTCTGTTTTGTTTATATCAAAAGGGGGCAAACGAGCAGCAGGTCG
>JWHW01045308.1:78680-96182 GCA_000931545.1 Papilio glaucus
TGCATTTTCTCTGGTGTTGCCGATGTTCATAGGCGACGGTAAACACGTTTTCCCCTTCACCCATAAAGCAATCTATACATATAATAAAATTGTAACTGATCGCTGTCTGGACATGGAAAATATTTGAGAAAAATTATTAAGGGGGTCTTCATAAACGCAATAAAATCAAAAACAATGATTATTTGAATTTTTGTCTGTCTGTGTGTTTGTTACAGCTAATCTCAGAAACGGCCTAACCGATTTGGGTGCGGTTGTCACTAATGTATTGTGGTAAGCTTCACTTAACATTTAGTGTTTTATCTCAATCTGTTTATAAAAAAAGGTATATTAATTTAAAGAACCATGTCAAACATTCATACACTATGTCGACCCCACATACGCGGAAAAAGGGCAGGGAGATGATGATGAGGTTACAGTAGTATTAAGTAGGTAATATCATTTCGTTTAAGTAAAATTGCAAGGCGGGTGAAACCGCGGGGCACAGCTGGTAAGAAATAAATTTCTTTGTCTACAGGGTGTACATTTCTTGGTCTAACTAGGGTGATATGGCAAGTTGCTCATTTACTTTTACTACAAAAATAGTTAATAGTTTTTGGCGAGGATTAAATCCAGAGCATTTAACAACTAGGCCATAAGGTCGTGTTCCTACTACATATAATATTAATAACCGAGATGGGCATCTGAACCGCGCGGTGCGGTGTGCCAACAACGCAATGAATGTCAAACATCTGCAACGCGATCCCTTGCTAAGTTAATTAATTTAACGCATTAATTACATCTATTTAGGTATAAAATACTTCCCAATCAAAATGGGGGATTAATAGGAAAAGGAAATCCTTTTTCCTGTTTATCCCCTCCTCTTTCCATCAAAGGCAACGCATCTGAAATTCATTAAGTTGATGCAATTGTGAACTGTTAAGTGTTCAATATGGCTGTGATGATGCAAAACAACGATTGTTAATAAGCCGCTATTCATTTCTTCCGATATTACAAACCTCTGTACATTACACAGCCTAGACCGTTCTTACCTGCAACAAATAAAAAACAATAAGTAAAACAGTTTACATGGAGACAGGAATGTGGAAATGCAACGCTTGTTACAATTCTCGACACGAACGTGTAATAGATTTCCTAGTAGCGTGGAAACCGATGCGTGCGTGCGTTTTGCACGCCTTGCTATGATTTGCTAAAATGACAAGTCTTCGTTGCATTGCTACAATCTCTTTCCCCTATTGTATTTATAGTTGTTTTAACAGTAGTGGGGATCCGCAGCGGCGAGCTGAACCGGGGAATTATCACTACATCACAGAATCCAGGTGTAAATCTTCTTCTATCTTTCCCAGTTCCATTCTTCTATGTTTCCTGTTTAACAGACTGCTCTAGAGGAAGTAGAGTTTTCCGCACGCGTGATAAACTATTTGGAGCTTAAGTATTCTTTATAAGAAAATATATAGCGTACAATGAAATCAATCAATGCGTGTTACATCCCTATATCCCGTGTTCCCACAGGAGTGAGTCCAATAAACAAGTATTTTATCATTCCCACTGTTTTATAACTATCGTCCCTCGGGAGCCGCTTTCATCAGAGCCGCTGATTGAAATACTTTCCAATTAGGACGCTCCCTAAAGTTTCAGGATTAATATTTAGCAAATAATTATTATTGCACGGTCGCGGTCGAATAGAAAATGAAATGAGGATGAATATATAAATAATGAAATGTAAGGGTGCGTCCAGATTTGACGAATTCGCAGCGCGCGAGCCGCTTGCGCTAAATCTGGACGCACCATAAGGTTAACGCTGTATGAACAAATAAACTCGATCAAAAAAATAGGTGTCTCGGTGCTCCTTAGTTAGTTAAGACAAGCTCTGTGTTTATACAAGCTGTGACAACTTATGCACTTCTGTGACCTTTAATAACAATGAAAGTATCTCACTTGATTCCGAAAGCATTTTGACTTCGATACACGCCTCTCAAATAATTCAAGGTAGGTTTCGAGTCGATACCTCGGTGTATTGTATGTTAATGCGCTGTGGATCGGGTCAAGGTCCCGGAGTCGAATTCAAGTGCATCACATTAGCGATAAACAATACGTTCTGGGGCATTTGTTTAAACAAACATGAATATATGAAAGAGCGTCTGTCTGTAGATTTATGCATGTAGAAGAAGCAAGGGTGTAATGTAATCTCTGCCTACCCCTCTGAGTTACAGGCGTGAGTATATTTTAAATATTAGAATTGAAAACTGAATAGTCCGTTTTAGTTTTTGATATCTGGTGATGGTAAAACAATGTTGCCATTCTGCATTATTTTATTCAAAATACACTATATTCATCACTTGATATAGCATACGAAGAAACCGAATATGTATGTAATTACTGCGAAAATATATTAAAAAGGGGGAACTAAGTTGTACTTTTCCATTATTAAAATATTACCTATTTGTATTGTAATCTTTTTAACCGTTCGAGACAATGATACTTATGATCATCTATTTTAATTAACCATTTTCCACGAAATAGGGTAAAACTAATCTGTGTCGATCCTAAAGTTGTCAAATTTAAAATTAACTGCTGCGTACGGAGTATGCAATCAACAAGATTCCGGATGAGGAGATTAGGGTAAAATGTAAAAGTAATGGTTCGCACGTAACGGTTCGCATGGGAAAATGCCGCGTAAGGGGAAAATATTGAGATACGCAACGTCATTACTGGTTATTGGATGAAATACGAACTACAATCATCGCTGTCCATCGCATCCGGGTATTTTCCTCCATTTTATATCAACCGCAGTTTTTCAGCGGGCTGCAGTTACTAAGAACAAAAATATGAAGTCACACGCTGGCACAAAGAATAGCATCTTGATGTTTTTTATCATTACAACCTATATGAGTTCACTGTTCGACATAGGCCCTAACGCCTTCCACTGAACTGCGCCTCATCGAGCGACGTCCTGCCGTTTCCACGAGGTTATCGGTGCATCTGGAAGAACGCCCCACGCTTCTGGTCCCCATGTCGCCATCCCAAGGCATATGTGACGTCGCTAGCTCGACTGATGTGACCGGCCCATTGCCACTTCAGCCTACTGCCTTTAAGAACATGCTATCTTTGATCTTACAAATCTAGTATTAACTTGGGGACGTTCGAATGTCACGAAAAAGTAATAAGCATTAAACACGCTTTCTTTTTTAAATCTACACATGACATCATCTTCTTCGTTGACGATAACGTAAGGTAGTTTCACCATTAAAATGCGTAGGACACTCTTGAATCAATTCCTTCTAGCAGGTTCTGTAGAAGGAATTGTCGGAGAATCCCTGCTATCTATGTCTCGAGAGGTGAAGAGCCGATTCCGCTATTCAATGGTGTCACAATGGAGTGAGGATGGTGCACCATTGACAAACAATTACGAGCCTAGTGGTGTATAGTCAATACCATCGTGGCAACGTTGTGTTCTCAGCGTTGGAAAGCAAGAATTTGTCTCGTAACTACCAGGGTAGCATCATATTGTAGGCAGGTAAGTTAGGTTACTGACTTAGTTTAGACACTCAGTGTAGCGAAAAAAGGCAGAGGATTTAGAGATCGTGATATATTTAACTATGAACAATTATGCGACATTTCGTGAAGCGTCGGCGAACGCGCAGTTTGAATAATTGTAGCGACTCCGTCTGCGATGGATCCACTTTACAATGCTAATGTCATAGTTATAGTTCCTATGACGCCAGTACTTTACGCGCCTCCACCGTATTGTTTATAGTTTATTGCTTGTGTACTGTACAAAGGATTCTGAATGTTATTGCACGTACAATGAGACGGTTGTTGAATGCGATCTCTGTTTGATTTTTAGGACCAAATAGGGCGGGAATATTTGTGGATAATTTCGAGACTTCAAAACGGATGCCGGATAAATTATATCAATTAAAAGGGTCTCATAAAACTATGTATTGTAAGTGAGTGGCAGTGCTGGCAGGTGTACGAGGAGAACTTATAACGATCAGATTAGTGACATACTAATGGAGGGCGATATAAGGAGTACCCGCAACCGACGAACATGTATGCGTAGATGTATGGATGTAGGAGAAGCGAGAGAGGTGTGCAAGAATCGCCCGCCTACCCCCTTAGGTTACGGGCGTGAACGCATATTATGTATGCTAAAAATAATGACTTAATTTAATCTAACGATAAGGTAAAAATCGATTAGCATGACAAAAATTTAGTATGGTCGGTGAATAGCCGATTATTTGTTGTAGCTGTCCATCTAAATAGAACAAGGCATGCGAGCTTAAATTATCCTATCAAGGTGCATTTAGAGTCTTGAGTGACAAAAAAAATTGTTATTGTTTATATTCTCAGGTTATATGGTGTGATCGAATTCCGATCGACAACTATAGTTTAGCTCGCGTAATGCGTGTTACAATAGCAACGCGCATGACTCATGCGCACGCGAAACTCGCACCTGTCACGTGCGGGGTCGGTGACCGCATCGCCATAGACATACCTTAGCGTAAGTGATCCCGAGATATGACCCCTGATCGACATTTATAGGACTTGGTGTGTGGCTTTTACATAGACAGGATAAATGAGACTTGTTTGATTGTTACTTTTTCAAAGAAGGTACGACAAGCGGTAGTGAACATCTCAGATGACTAAACAAATTCTTTTTGGTAAGAACAGCACGCCCTTCGACTAGACGAAATGACCTATTGACGTCATCATAAATGTTTGTTAGATTAAGAGATCAATTCAATATGATTAATCATATTAAATAGGGTTCAGCTTAGGCTGGACATTCGACTGTTAAATTGTTCGTCGAGTGAAACCGCGAAGCACAGCTAGTCTGAATATAATAATGTTTATTTTATACGTATATTTCTACAAAACGAGTTGTACGCAATTTGTGAATAAATGTATTATACGGCCGCTGCCCAATTATTAGAGAATTTCGTTGAATTATCGGTGGAGAGGTCCGGACAAAGCGTGCGTCAAATTCATCTGGATCCCTTCTTATGGGACCCATTAAATTGACTTACTGCTCCGCTGCGCATTATTGTAGGCGGAACAGAATAATTATTCAGAAATGATATTTTAAAAGAGTTTGTACGATAATTTGAAAAAAAAAATACTCATATTATGGATGTCAAGTTTGTTATAACAGGGTATACCCTGACTTACTAAGCTGTGGAATTTTTATTTACCCTTAGGGCGGTTTCAGACTAGCGATTTTATTTATTGAATGTATTTGCTAAGTAAAAGACACTGAATGATTTGTAATTTGATGCATCAATATAACGTAACGTATCTCGTCTATTGGGACTGTCTCCACAATTTATAGTCATGAGATCGGATTGATTTCGCTAATGGAATATTATCTTAAAATTTGGATAGATGCTCTTGAAATTAATTGTCAAGTGGCAACTCAAAGTACAACAGACCTTAAGAGATTACAAGTGGAGTTAACATTATATATTTACTAAAGCCTTTAAGATAACTATATAACATATAATGAAAAATAAAGCTAATCCAAAAAAATACGTACCTTTTTGGGTGGTGGCTTCTTAGAATTGTGTAATTCAATACATATAGAGAGACGTGAGAGTACCAACAACACGAGAGGAACTGACTAATTGTATAATGATTCAACGCGAATTGATAATAATACAACGGCATGTGAGACTAGTTAAATGCCGCGTCGCCGTTTGAACATTAATTGATTTTATGCATCGCGCAAATTCTCACACAATCGTTTGGTTTTTCTATCTTAATATTTTTTGTTTATCCAAATATAATATGTTATTGGTGTGTTGGCATTCGTTGTAGGTTTGGCTGTTTGTGGGTGTCAATCTTATATTATTAAATATTTATATATGATATATAAAGTAACCCTGGTCAATGTGAAAAATCTAGCTTGGCTTTAACTTTGTGAGAACTTATATTAGATGAATGTCGATAAATAGTTGAAGTCACCCGTGGTTCGATCTGTTTCACCACTGTTATCCAATTATTTATTATATTAGATAATTCTCAGTTGTTTTTTAGTTTATTTCAGAATGAATTAGATGCGGTCTTACCGGAACTAAGGGTTGCCATTTTTGTTTGTTCAATTTTAAACATTGTTAATTTAGAAAGTTTCAGGGCATTTTACTTTATAACAATAGAAAGAAAGATGCAATTTGTGTGCGCTTTGATAGATGTGATCCATAAATGTTTTACAGCCAATGTTTTGATCGCCCGATTTTACGACGTCTCACTTTACGGCCCGGCCGAGAGCACAAGCCCGAACGTACTGTACAACTCGGAAACAATTTCATCTACAAATTGATGGATATAACTACAGAAGTAAGATACCATGACGTGACCTAATAAAGAGCAAAGATAAGGACGATTTAAGTGAAAATCTCCTATACATCTGAGTTAATTTGGACCAATGTGAAAGGAAAACAGACGATTATTCACAGAAATTAGAAGATTTAGGCCGTAGTTTACTATAACATGGTTCTTTCAAAACAACTATGAAGTATATGTAGGAGTCGATCCATTTGAGCCAAATAAAGTTTTTTAAAAAATAATATTTTTTAAATTAAGAATAAAGTACTCTTCTACCACATTCTCGCAATCGTTTACCCCCAGTGTATTAGCCTGAATAAATAAGACGCAACAAAAAAATATGGATGCTTTAAAAGTATAAAAAACTACCGTTATATTCCTTCAAGACAAAAATTCATAAAATAAAGTAAAAGCAACACAATAGATGGCGTTTTTATTATTCCATCTCTATGTGATTTGATGGATTTTTTTTTATATCGTGAGACATTGTTCGAATGTTATTATTTTACAATGTACTTCTAAATATAAGGAAACCAAATCCGGGCACTAAAAGAGGAGAAAGTTGATGAAAAGGAAAATAGAGTTGTGCCACTACGACCTTACATATCAGAAGAAACGCGAAAGTATAAATAAAACTCAAACTAATATTCTGTATGTGCGTTCATATTATTTCTCCAATAAACAACAGAGGGTGCTACTGCTCTATGGTTGTTAGAATATTATTTAGCTACAATAAAACCCCTAATGTCACGAACAGACAAACACACAAGCGTGCAATTTGCATTAACATATAGTCGTGATAACCGCCGCCCACATGGCGCACTACTTGATAACTAATGCAACCGTGTCGCACCAAACTAGTACGACTAACTTAATTCCTGTTAAAGGATTTCGTTTATTATTTAAAATGGCATGAATTTTTACAAGAAATTAAGGTTTTCCGTATTTCAAAAAAAACCTTTTGTCGCATTGTTTTAAACGTTAAGTAAATTTTTGTGGATAGATACTTACTTTCTTATTAACCATTTTGACTAAACTTGAGCTTGTGTGCTAAGATCTTTAACCACAGTTTAACGGCGAATTCAACAACAATTCACCATCTTATGTTGCGCAATCCTTATCCCAAAGCATTAGGATTGTGACACACATGTGACCAAGTTAGATTAAAAACTCAATATTTTCATGAACCTGCGATGTGATAGATCATCCTTCTACAGTTTATACTAGATAAGTTATAGGCGATACTAGACTGCGATCGTTGGCGTTAGTGTTTTCGTGACATTTTATACAATTTACAAAAACTGACTTTCATATCTTTCGCCTTGATCGCAGTGTGCACGTAGCCTTATCGTAAGTAGTGCAGCAGTAAAGTCAGTAGCAGGAATGCTATATTTAACGCATCTACCGCCGCCGCACCGCACATAACCGCAGAACCGCATTAGTTTCGTAACAGAATCCTTTGCGGCCAGAGACGTCTTGTTGCTCTGTGACCCGACGAGGAGGATTTGTGATCGTATTATAATTATGTTTTCCAAGTGTGTATGATAAACCAGTAAGACTGGATTTAAAAGATGTATGTTGCAGAATCATATGAACAGTAATTGGAAGGAGCAAGGAACAAGGTTGTAGTGGATAGGTCTAGACTTAAAGACTCCGTATTGACAGACAGTCATAATCTAGAGTACATTGAAGCCCATTGTCAAGGTGCATTTCAAATACTTTTTGAATTCAATTGTTCAACATGTTAATTTTACCTCTTAGGAGTTTAATAATAATTCGCGTTTGAAGGAAAACTCCGTGTGGAAATTTACGTTCTAAGAAATGTTTAGAAAACATGAGCCAAGCCATGTTGTGAGTTCTAGTTTAATTTGGGAGAAGGCTTTGACCTTGCAATGGGACATAATCTGTATATACTTTTACTTTGACGGCTTTAGTGAAAGACATTGAATCAAATAGGATATGGAAAAATAAGTTTACAAGAATTTTATAATTCATTGCATGTTCATACATAATCGACGGCATATAGCTACGACTCTATGTCATGCATTCCGTTTGCAAGCGACACCCGCATTAATATTGAATCAACATTCACTAAGACATTGTCTTATCAAACGTGTCTTCAAAAGCCAGGACATTAAATATAACCGAGAACATCTAGATTAATATCTAGGAAATGATTGATACAGCCACTTGGCGGATTTAGATCTCATATCAATCTCTGATTATTAGAATTCAATAGTAACAATATTATTTTCAACATTGTCCGTTATTAATTCTCTTTTTAAATGATTTCAACAGTGGAGAGCCCGACACTACATCTGAAATAGCACCTCACAGAATACCAGCGTCAAGAACGAGGTGTCGGAGGCCTAATCCTCGTAGTAAATGATCGTAAGGAAAGGGGAGGGGATGGATTGGAAAAGGAAATATCCTTTTTTCTGTTTTTCTCTTCCTCTGTTCACTAAGGGTAGGTAACGATTCTGCAACTTATTACCTTGTTGCAAATGCCTATGGGTAGCGGCCACTTAATTTTGCTTCTATAGAAAAAAACAATTGTGACTCCCAAATATCAGCTGACCAGTTTTATCGTGAATAGCGAACAACCAAACATACATTTATAAGTAATAAAAAAATTGTTCCAAGGACAGCTTCATCAAACAGTTCTTTGAATAAATCCAGCAATTCCAGCGGGCTGTGAGTAATCCTTGCGCCATCGGTGGGCCACGTACCTACAGCTCGTTGGTACACACATAGACAGATAAAGCGATGTTTTTCATTAGACGATCCAGCCGCCATATCCCCAGCGCGCGCTCTAAATAGAGAATGGAAATATTTGTACTGCTGCACTCGACGGCGGGAAACCGTCGTAAAATTGTCGATACCAATTAGGGTTGCCACTATTTCGGCATTTATAGGAAAGTCCTATTTTTATATGTAGGAAGCAATTCTTTTTTCCAGGTTGCAACATATCCACTTTTGCCACTATAGATGTTGTGCCCTTACATTATATAGCCATCGTTTGTACAGAATTGTTAAAAGATTACATAGTAAATAAACGTTTATATTTAAAATGACATGTAACATTGATCACATTAAAGTAAAGAAAGAAAGAAACTCGACTAATTTATGAAGGCAGTTTTTAAAACAATGTATTAACAAAATTATAGATCTTTAAAATAATTAGCAGTGATCCTCACACTAGGTGTAGCCTATCTCGCGAGGTTTGTATAAGCGGTTGACAGGCGGATAGTAAGTAGCTCAGTACGTTGGTTACCGCCTAATATAATTACAGAATCACATCAAAGTAATGACCTTATAACAAAGAAAAAGTACACACTATATTTAAAGACTAGCTTTAAATTTTAAATTAATATAAATAAATAAAGCACTCACGCCTGTAGCCTATAGGAGTAGGCTGAGATCATTATTGGGCGCGATCCTTACACACCTCTCTCGCTTCTTCAACATTCATACATCTATGCTCGTCGGTTATGGGTGCTCCTTATATTGCCCTTTTTTAGTAAACCGCTAATCTGATCGATATAAGTTCTCCTAGGGCGTCCCCTACCAACTCTGCAACTCACTTTTGCTTCATAAATTTGTTTCGTTATTCTCTCTTCATTCATCCTTTCAAGTCACAACATACACTTTTACGCCACACTTTTCCCTTATAACGCTATTTTTAAAATTTAAATTATTTATTTTCAATTCAGGAGGTTTGCAAATATACGATAGTCAATTACCTCAAATGATTTTCCTTCGTTACTGTTTCAGTTAATATGTATTTCGTGACGGTGAAACTTGTCCACATCCGCGTTTCCATCGACGGACTTATGGGACGTGAGATTTTAATTATATACGAGCCAACAATAAAACGAGGCAGTGGACGTGACATTTTGATTCACTCTAGGATATTAATTTCTTCTAAGATATCATAATATTCGGGGTGTCCAAAAATCGAATGCAAAATTTACTTGCATGTTACATTCAATGACCACAAGGTTCAAAAACCGGGACAAGTACCATCAGAAAAATGTGTATATTGATTTACTACTAACAACTCGCTTCAGTTTCTCTCCGGTAGATAGACAAATAAAATGTAACCTAAGCTACTCGCTGATAAAATAGCTTTTTAGATGTGAAAGAATTTTAAAAATCGTTTCAGTAGTTTTTGAGTTTATCCGGAACAAACAATCAAATCGGTTCTCTTAATAATATTTGCATAGATTATCTAGAGCAAACTAACATAAATGTAATACTTCATGTCAATGTCTTATGGACGCCCGGTTAGAATAGAGCTCCTTGAGCTGTATCCTTGTTCAAATCTACTTACTCTAAATTATCGCTATTATCTTTAACTTCTGATAACTATAACAGGAAATGAGCTGTCTTTGAGGCAGCCGGTCAGTTACTGTTGCGCTACACTTTTTCGGTCCAGCCCTCAGCCCGCAAGCATACCGTGCGATAAAGAACTCCGTGCTAATAATCTAGTAATTCTGCTTTAAAAATAAACATGAGGCGTTCAAGTGTTACAAACTTTGAATAATTTAAACCAACGCCAGTGCATTTAAATTAAAATATGATAATCGCTTGGTCACCGTATCCAAAAGAGAATATTGCGAAAAAGGCGAACCGACAGCCAAATAAAAACTCGATCGATAAAATAAAAAAAACTTTCGTATTTGCTCTGAATACCCAAGTTAGGGCAGTCGAAGCCGCGTGAGTACATGCTCTTTTTCACCTTCAGTTTGTTCAGATGTAGCGAAAAGCGAGAAATGTTCAACGAAGCGTCCTATCGCTTAATCTATATGATAATCGACTTTTGGAATCGATATTTCAATATCGATGTTTCATTAAAAATTAATTAAAGATTTATGTTTTGTATTTTTAAATATAGATACTGATTTGATTGGTAAAGATTTTATCATAGCGACGTATTAAGGATACCATTTTCAATTGATCTTTTTAAGAGAAATATGATCTCATTTTCTTAAACTAATAATAATATTTTCAAGGCACACACGGCTTATTGTTAATACAAATAAAATAAGCAATATTAAATTAAAATAATAAATATGTGACTATATTAATAAATATGGATCAACATTTCTAAAATTAATTTTTATTTATTGTTGTGGCAGTAAGTACTATTACCAATAATTGTTTTTGTTTCGACTCATTTCAAAGTCTTAATTGTATATCTTTCTCTAATCCGGTCGCGACAAACAAAAAAATCACATAATCAAACAAACAAATCTCTTCCTCATAAATTAATTAGTGCGGTCTCGGTCGGTTCACAACCACATGAGACACGCTTAGCGACGGGTCACTTTGATCGTACTTAGGATAGTGTTATGTAAGAGTCACGAATTAAAATGTATGTGGATATAAATTTAGTTTTGTCTAGTAAATATTATAATCTTCAGAGTATAAGCCTAATTTAGATAGAAATAGATAAAATTGTACTTGATTCTCAAAAAAATATGTTAGTAACTTTTATAGTAACGCACAGCCCAAACTACTCGGCCTAGAGAATTGAAATTTTGCAAAGAGATTTATGTTAATACTAAGAAAACAAAATTCTAATTTCATCCCCTAGAGGTCTAAAGTACTTTGAAAGTACTACAATAAAAGTTTGTATGGAAAAATATAAGTAGTCTATATGATGAATCAAATGAAATAGGATTGAGATTAGGCTGGTCTTTAAGTCGGTTAAATTAAATTGCACGGAGGGTGAAACCGCTCGGAACAGCTTTTCCAAATACAGACGATTCTGTAGTGCAATGGTTATTATCTCAACAGTTATCCCACGGAACTAAGTTTGAATTTGTAGCTCAATTAATATTTATATAAGATGTATTTCAAAATATTACAGTAAAACACTCTTTGGTCTGTATGGACTTTCATTCTTTAGACCTTATAATCTCGGTAATAATAATAAAAGCAGGTTGTGAAAGCATATGCCAAAGCAAAGCTATGGAGTAAGTTAACAAGTTATTTTCGACTTCACAAGACTTTCTTCAAATTATTATAATTAAATAAACTCATCGTGCATAACACCGTCCTCCTAGACTTACTTGCAGTCCAATTGAATTTAATGGAGATACTGCGTGCGAACCAAGTTTACATCCTGCCCCACAGCACTACGCTTTGTTTATTTACTTAAGCAAGCCAAACTTGTATTTAAAATAATGAGCTTAAGGACCAAAATCGTGTTTAAGATACGTGAAGGACTGTGCCACTTGTCTGAAACTTTTACTTTTGTTAGGAATTTACGGTGCATATAAAATTCTCGTTAATAAAGGAATGTCGACTCGACAAAGACAATCGTTAGACAATGGTTTACTCATCAAAATTAACTTAAAATTAAGTGTTGTGGAGAAAGACTTTGTAAGTACGGTTTATTACTTCTTTTTCCTATTTAATGTATCTCACATAGTCTATTTTGCTTTTGTTTCAAACTCAATTCGGACCCATGGCCTTGCACGGCTCCGTTTCTAGTTTTTTTTGGAAAGGTAAATACATACAATACTAATTCACATTATCGGTTGCCATGGTGATATTTAATGTTATGACGACAACAATTTGACACATGTTGCGTACACTTATTTTACGCGGAGTCATCTAACAAAATTTTCCAACGTGGAAAATGATGAACGAATGTGTGCGACGCCGCGGGCATCAGCTAGTATATAACAACATTAGAAAACGTTCCAATAATAATCAAATAAATTTAATGTTATGACAACTGATAAACATTTGTCACACACGCGGACTTCATTCATTACGAAGGTAGAACCATAATTAAAGCCTTATTACTAAATACGAAAGCCTATTCTTGAATGGCTTTGATGTTCATAAAGAAAAACAATAAAAACTACGTCTCGAATTACTCATAAATATGTACATGCATTGTAAAAACTAATATCCTTAGGGTTGACGCTTTTAATTTAAAACTTTAAGGCATGTCAAAATTATCTTAAAAAAGGTAACTTAAAAAGAAACCCTGCGAAGAAAAGGGGGAAGTTATGGCAGATTTTACTCAGTAAAACACCCTGGCGACCATCCTCGAGTGCGATGAGCGGGGATACGGGATCTCTAGTGAATTGCACCAAATGCTTACTGCACACTTACTAACAGTCAAAGAATCCCATACCTCCTTTGGACCTTAAGTGAACTGCCTCATTTTTGCACCAAAACCCAAACATCTCTTAAACTTTGGTTTGATATAATTAAACCTCACAAGTTACTCAAGCAATTCTGTGATAATTTTAAAAATGAAGTAAAACAATTACTGGTTGACAACCCTACTTTCCTAACCATGTGCCGTTACAACTCCTTTTGAAGCTATTAATAGTATAACAGTTGTGTGGGCGACATATTTTTATTGTCCCCATCGCTTATTTAACATTAAATGCACGCGGCGCTCGTAAAAACTACAAGCCTCTATCAATCATTACAATGACAACAAGGAATATAATTATTCAAGTTAGTATAAGTAAAATATTACTTAGTGATTAGGAAGCAGTAAATATTACATATTCTTAGCTCTTTGGCTCGTATTGCTGAATTCGTGTACTACAGGACTTGAGTAATTCCTACACAGACATTCCCTCTAACCTTTCTTAGAGAAATAAGGAAAATGCTCTTGGAAAACTTTGTTGTGTTTTTGTTGACCTAATAAGCTTATTGTATTAAATTAACAAATTTTTGTTTCATATAAATTTTACATATACCCAATACCCTAATGGTTATACCCTGCGAAACATGCACAACATGGTCGTGGGTTCGAATCCACCAGTCGACTATTGTCGTGAACCATTTCCAACCAATGTTAAAGCTTGATTGGTAATGGTTAAAAGAAATATTAGTAAATTATTTCGATAATCGACTAATATTTTTCATATATGCACGAGGAAGGTTGACGTCAGGCAGGCGGTCAGATGTAATAAAACTATACCAAAAGCTATTACAGTATAGACTGCGCACTATGCCGGCCCGACATAGAAAATGGGAAAACGCCAAATATCACCCACCGTGCAATTTAATTTAACCAATTAGTGTCTAGCCTAAGCTGAACTATATTTAATATGATTGGTTTTATCAATCTCAGGTCAACATAGATTGGATATTAAATATTACTCCAGACAAACTTTCATCCCCTACATTAGACTTCTGGGGGATGAATGTAGAAAAAACATTTCTTATCGGTCGCCTACATAATAACAGACATATCTATACAAAAAAATCAAGTCTCTAGGGGCAGTAGTTTGTGCTGCGCGTTGACATATCAGTCAGTTCCTATCCAAGAAGACAAGTCTAGACATGATGCATATAAAACATTATGTCATATAAAAACCTCGTTCAATATTCGAATCTACGAGCGACAATTACTCCAATTAGCCAACGACGCGGCAACTGCATTATAGATGCAGTTTTTATGTCCAGTCTAAACGTTTTTAAAATGTAATAAATTCATTGAGTTAATTTGTAAGTTAAATGCAGTCACCGTGACAAATGCATTATTCATGAAGGTACATAAATCTTGTATAACAAAAAAATTACATGATAAAATTTATGGCTAGATTTTTATAAAAGTCGTAGAGAAAAATCATTAACTAACTGCAATAAACCATTTTAATTTTGACGCGGTGATTTACATTTTTGAATAAAAGTTGCAGTTAAGTTTCTTTTTGGTTCCTGACAGCTGCTTCTTTACTATTTTTGTTATAGAAGAAGGTGGCAAACGAGCAAGCGGTTCCCCCGATATTAAGTGATTGTTATCCATAGACTGCAACAAGCTAATGAGCTGCAGATGCGTTGCCTACCTTTAATGGAGAGTGGAAGGGATGAACAGAAAAAATGACATTTTCTATTCTTCTCCATTCCCTTCCCTTTTTCATCTTTTCCTTATTAGAAAGACACGTCACTCATCAAACGAAACGCAGAGTACTTCTACTTCACGCCTGTCTTCTGTGAGGTCGTGGTACTTAACCGGCCTATTCGTGTAACAGATGTTGTTGCACTAAATCGTCGGTAAATGTAAAAAAATGTGCGGACACAATTCCTTACTGAAAATTATTAAAATTAATAGAAAAAAGACAAATATGTTCAACATATTTAGTCGTTAAACCGTTAAAATGTTAAGCAGTAAAATTTTTGGTTTTGTTTATGGACTTCACGCCTGTTCGTGTTCGTGTTGGCAAGTGGTAATAAAAATGACCAGTGTTACTAATCAAATGAATAATTTCTCAAATCTATCTTATATTATAAATACGAATGTGAGTATGATTGTTTGTTGACCTTTCATACGCAACAAACTGAACATCAATCTTGTACACATATGTATTTTGAAGAGTATAAAAAATGGCACAGGATCTTTTATAAAAAAAAAACTTCCCGAGGGATAGAAAAAAAAACTTACGATCGGCTTCCACTGTCAGTATGACGTGACAGCTTCTTGACATTTTGTTATTGTTATGTCATGTTCCATCTGTCACATTACCAAGGCGACCAATACCAACTTTACGACATTGATACCTGTATTATAATAATAATAAATCAGCCTTTTCTAGAATGTTCCCCACTGCAGGGTCACAGGCCTCCTCTCCGAGAGAGGGATATACCTGTATTACCAAGTAATACTCGTGAAATTAAGTTACAAAAATGTCCAACGAGGTAATAAAGAATGCATGCGAAGCCGCAGGCAACAAGTAGTGGGTATCTAAAGGGGAATGAATTATCAAAACAAACAAATGTTGACTCTATAATATTAGTGTGATACATTAAAGTAGATTAATATCTTTTTAACTTTCATCTTTTGTAATTATAAGAATACGCCTCTCGTAACGACATGTACGCCGGTTAACGAGCGTGTTGATAAATGAAATTATAAATTAGACATCGAACGAGAATCGCGGGCCGTAATTAGTAATTACAGCCCAGAGCCAATTACTGTAGATAATTAATCGGCATATAGATAGCGCTGTGTTGCCTTTCATTGAAGGCTATACATACAATAAAAATGTAACTGATCGCTGTCTGTACATGGAAGGTATTTGAGAAAAACTATTATTGGCCTTGATACACGCAATAAAACCCAAAACAATGATTATTAGAATTTTTGTCTGTTTGTCTGTGCGTTTGTTACCGCTAATCTCAGAAACGGCTTAACTGATTTGGGTGCGGTTTTCACTAGTGTATTGTGGTAAGCTTCACTTAACATTTAGTGTTTGTTTTATCTCAAACGGTTTATAAAAAAAAGTTATTAAAATTATAAATTGCTATAAAATAGAGTACTATTAAATAGATTACTATTAAGTATTTCGTTTAAGTAAAATTGCAGGGCGGACGAAACCGCGGGGCAGAGCTAGTTTTTAAATAAGTCAATATACCAGGTAGGTTGAGGCATTAATAACATTTACCTATCGACGAATACTAAACTTATATAGGTGAGAATAGTGACGTACTAAAGAAAGACGATATAAGGAGTACTAGGACCGAACATGTATGTATGCGTAGAAATTATGGATGTTGAAGTGAGAGAGGTGTGCCAAATTCGCGTTATTGACACGACCGTGCGTGTTTGTTTTTCAGCTACTGTAACATTTCCTCACGAGAAGAATTCTCTAAAAAATGAAGAGAAAGCTCAAAACATTAGTCTTAAAATGTTTCCGTACAAAAAGTGCATATTGTTTATGATGACATCGCAGTCATAACTTTTTCCTTTGAAATCTCGTGAATTATTTCTTTAGCCTTAGATATTTTACATGAATGTTAAATGACCAGGAAATAGATGAAAAGAATATTCTCCGATATAGTTTGGTTATAACAATATTCACAAGCTTTAAATTTAAATAACAATAATCAACACTATATTCTCGTCTTCCTTCGATGCACGTTGACAGCGACCGGTAGTTAGCAGAAGGTTAAGATTTAGTGCCACTAACATCCGTTCATATATGCAATGTAATAGCATAATATGAGAATTTGAACTTTGAAGAGGAACTGCCGTTAAATTAGGATCAGGTTTTAAAATGCGTCTAATACAGCAGCCATTATGATGCAGCATCTAACTAATCGCGGGCACTAATAAATAATTTATTCTCATGCAGAGCAGATATGGATCCATATAGAGAATATATTAGTGCATTAGTTCGAAACCGCCACTAATTCCTCTAA
>JWHW01045338.1:19467-31365 GCA_000931545.1 Papilio glaucus
TTTATACTTGATACTTGATTTATACTATATAAAAGACCAAACGAATGGAAAGATCTAAATTTTGTAAAGACCTGGATAATATCGATGATTTCCTTTTTTACTTTGGCTTTTAAAATGGTATGAAATAACCTGATGTTCTATATGTACATATACTATTTTTCTTTCGAAGAAGCTTTCTCGCGAAATTAAGTAGGTATTTATTTTCAGCAGGTATATAAACATAGATCAAAGACGCGAACACGCTACTGGGACGTGTTTCTCTCTCGATAATCGTTGTTCTATGACGTTCTACATAAGCTGATTCTTAGTCCATCTCCTTTCTCTGCATAGTCGAGTTGATATATTAGTTGATGTTACAGCTAGCGAAGATATTCATCAGAGCTTGTTTTTTTTAGTAACTCTTCGTATATATTGTTGAACATCCTCTATATATTGTACATTTTATGTCCTTTAAAAATGTGTGAGAGAGTTTTAGATACAAACTATCCAATTGATTTAGTATTTGATATGCGGTAACAATCGAGTGACATATGTTAGTGTTAACTACAAAACATTATTAACTAAGATAACACTACGTTAATTCCATCCACATGTAATTAACAATCCTTTTCTGTTGTTTTTCAGACAAAAGCTCATCTAGACGTGTTGGCAGATGCGCTCTTGCGATGGGCGCGCGGCCGTTAAACAAATCATCCCTCCGACAACATTCCCTAGTGCTACCAAACCCACAGTACTGCACGGACCTCTAACACACTGACATACGATACAATCAACCGACATGTGCGATGAAGAGTTCAGTGGAAGCTGCGAACACATACGACAACATTTGGGCGCAACCAGACATGACATGGGACTAAATGCCTTCAAATATAAAATGAAACATATCAGAAGTGGTGCAGTCTCTCAAAACATGAGCACTCAAAGTGTCAAGATTCCTGCGAACAGAGAGTGGTGACGTTGCGCGCCTAAGGTTTCAGAACACTGAGTAATGCTGGTTTCGTCCTAATTCTCTATTAACGTGCAGCTAATCCGTTTTACCGTTGCTTACTACCTTCTAGCCATCATATTAAATAAATTTAAAACATTTAAGACTGTAATATAAACTATAAAGGTTTACTGTAAAACGTTCCTTCATTTCACAGAAATACGTGTACGAATTTGTTATTATCGATTGTTTCTAATCATTTATTGTAAGTTCTCTTGTATTGTGTGTTAATTTAATATTCAACGCAAGGAATACATGTATTTCTGAGGGTTGTAAAGTAAACAGGAGATCTGTAAGTGTACATAAGTTAACCTAACGATTTTACTATACTGATTTGAATACGCGGCCTACATAACCGTGACGCATTTCCAATGTGTACGTGCGGTCACCGTTTTTTAAAAATTCGTTATAGTTCTCATTATTTTATACATGTATGTGTATCGATAGTTATTATTTACGACTACACAGAGGTGTTCTCGGAGACGAGAAGAGGGGAGGTACGGTTCGTATGTTACCAAACAATGGTCTTCATTATGGCAGCTATTGATAACCGTTAATCCATTGTAAAGCATTCCGTATTTGAATTTATTTAGTGATATTGTACGAGTATAATAATGATAGCACAATATTTTGACTGAACGAGATCGACGATATCATTTCCCGAAGAAGTCTGAATTGTTACCGAGTCTAGTCATGAATCAGTTCCTATTGTATGGTTTATCTACATTACATTTTTAGACTTATACTCATTGTTTTAAATATTTAAGTTGCATTTTAAATAAACTTAATGCGCTTCATTCCAATTTGAGGTACCTAAAGTTTGTAGTAGTATGAAGCTTTTACGTTTATAATTTGTTTTAAATTAAAAATAAAAAAAACTTAATATTATTTCTATTGTTATTATAAATATATTACTTACAAAAGTGTCACTGATAAAAATAAGCATAATCTGTCCAATTAAAAAAAAAAACAACAAGAAAACCTATAACAAGTTCACTACTGTTCACATCCTAAACATTTTACATTTTAGATGTACATACATGCATTTGTTATATTCGAATATTGATAAATGAATTATTGTATAATAATACTAATACTACTGGATTTAAGGTTTAGTGTAATGTTGGTGAATATACATTTTAAATTGTATGACAAATATTTAACTTATTTGAAAATCACCTTAATGTTTTATTAAGCTTATTTTAGAGGTTAGTCGTGTATAATGTATGTAAATATCGATTCAATTTATTCCTATTGTATAATTCTTTTTATTGCACAAAAAATACAAAAAAAAATAAATATTTCGCACATTTCAATTTGTAGTGATTTAGGTAAAGAGCTTTGTGTCTGTAGTGAAACATATTTATTGGGAATTTGCATAGTAATCAATTCCTAAAGTAATTAGAAGCTATAATCTTAAAAACATAATCTAGAAGACAGTCTTTCCGTTTGGCTTGTAATAAATATTATGCGGCGGTGGCGGCCACCTTCCGACAACGTTTAAAGGCACATGAAGAACAAAATGTTACTGATATTAATGTAATTTAAGGATATGAACATAGAATCACATAGGATGTGAACATAGTGTAAACAAAGATGATAAATACGAATGAGATTCAGGAGGCACATCAAATCACCCGTAGTTTTAGTTCAAATTCATAGAATCATATTACCGTTAGCTCGTTGTAATTGCACGGTAGTTTCTGGGGGTAGAAATTAATCTACTCCCAGGTAATAGCGTGCAAAATTATGGATTTTTTTTGCGCTAGAGACGTATCCTATTGGATATTAGAAATTAATAGAACTCTCCAACCATAGATTATTATCAAGGGGTGACGAGTTCTTTTGCTAGGTTTAGTTCTAAGTTTATTTTTAATTGGTTTGTCCTATTTATGATTTCAAAACTAAGAAACATAAAACTGCGTTTCTAAACAAGATACAGTCATGAAGTAAATTTAGTTTTATGGAGACTTCTCTAATAAACAGTGTATCTCAACGATAACATCAAATAAATACCCTACCTGTCTGAAAGGACATCACTGTTCTTGAGCCAGCAGACTTAGTGGTATTTATATTTTAATTTTGTCCTCCGCCAAAACATTTATATCCAACGTTCATTTTTGTACCTGGTTTGATGTGAATCTTATCGTTGATTTATCTCTACTGTCACGGAACGATATAAAACTTTCAAAAGTTGTAATTATTCAAAAATCTGAATTCGGTCATCCGTGACCAACTCACTAATCAATTAAACTCTATAAAAAATTATACAAGCGATTGTGTAATTTTTTATCTTAGAAATGAGTTAGTGTATGTACTATGAGCATAAGTACTGTGAAGTATTTTGAGTTACCCGAGCACCTTTTTTTCATTACTTTTATTTTCTTGTTCTCTTCTGTATGTGTTTCTTTTCTTGAATTTTGTACCGCTTTAAATAGTACCACGATGCTGGCTCTAAAAATACAGCTGTACAAACAATTACACTTTTGTTACTTCCTGATAATGTCTCATTATAAATTAAGAAAGATTAACGAGCAAAATTTATGTTGTAAAAGTGAGTAGAAATATAAGCAGGGGACGTTTCAGGAGAACTTATATAGTGATTAGTAAAATACTCAAGAAGGGCAATATAAGTAGTACCCTTAACCGATGAACATGTAGGCGTAGATGTCTGGATGTAGAAGAAGCAAGAGTGTTGTGACATGATAACGCCAAATGCAAATCTGTCATCCCTGCCTACCCACCGTTCTAGGTTACGGGCGCGAACACATATTTATTTATTTAGTTATAATTATATCTAATTTGGATTCCTTATTACTAATCTATTTTAACCAAATCAATAAAACATATTGTAACACAATTATTTTGTCTTTGTTCGATAGTCTCTAGTGTTGTGTTCACGGCTTGCGGTAAGTTAACTTAACGTCAGGTGCATCGCTGCGTGTAAGCCTTCGCCTCGCCATCATTATCTTTGCCCAAAACGTCCAATGTGGGACTTACATAGGCTTACCGCAGAAAAATCGGTTTAGAAGACTTGCAGTCTTCTGAAACACCGGATAAAATATATAAAATTACGCATTCCAATCACTTTCATAGTAATTTAAAATCATACGTCTGTTAGTCAATCAGACTTTATTTCTTGTACTAATAATGCTCTATAAGATTTGTTCCATGGAGAGAGCTGTGCTTATACCTACTAACAGATAACAAAAGTGAATGGGTAACGATGAAAGCCAATACGAAACGAGAAACGTAATCGTCATCCATCATTTAAAATGACGATTGGCAGATACGATCCTGTGAAACTCTGGTTACCGCAGGTGTTGCAATGAAGACCACGCTGTGCAAAACAGAGTATTCTCGCTTCTCGATGACCAAAAGCAAATAGCGTAATCCGATTGGGTATCAAAGACTTAGGAAGCTTCATGTGCCGCAGTAGACTCGTTATGTTATACAAATGTTATGAATGATTTAATGTACCTATATAAGTGCTTTCTTTATAAGTATAAAATTCATCCATTTTTATAATAATATTATAATTTTTAAGGTCATTTATTACAAAATAAAAAATCAATAAATCATTCTCAGAACTTAACTCTTCAGTTGCTGGATCTTGTGTTATTAGTATTACGTCGCGATCGTAGCATCTGAATTAAACGACAGCTAACAGTATGTTTACTAAAAGTGACACGTTTGTAAAACTATTCCTAAACATTATGTTTGCTTATTGTTGATTAAAGTACTTTATTAATTTATGGTTTTATATTTCTTCCGTTGCTGGATCTTTTGATATTAGTATTACGTCACGATCGTAGCATCTGAATTAAACGACAGCTAACCGTATGTTTACTAAAGTGACACGTTTGTAAAACTATTCCTAAACATTATATATGCTTATTGATGATTAAAGTACTTTATTATTTTATGGTTTTATATTTCTTCAGTTGCTAGATCTTGTGTTATTATTAATTATTAATGTTATTATTACGTCGCGATCGTAACATCTGTATTAAACGACAACTAACAATATGTTTAACAAAAGTGACACGTTTGTAAAACTATTCCTAAACATTATGTTTGTTTATTATTGGTTTAAGAATTGATTTGATTTCCAAGGAGGGTTGGCGTCGGGCGGGCGGCCGGCCGTAAAAACTATAGGCAAAACCAAAACAGTATGGACTACAATTATACTCTGCCGACCTCACAAGAGTGGGAAAAGGGCAAGGAGATGATGATTGTTGATTTAAGAACTTTATTAATTTATGGTTTTATATTACAAAAACGTCTTGCAACCCTCAAATACTCCAAAAATTGCAAAATTATTTAATTGAACAATTTAAAACTGTCACTGCAATTTCCGTTGTTTAATTGAAATGACTATCTAGGTACCTCAGCATTTCTTATACTTTTCTTAAATAACTAAATTCTAAATATTATATATATTATATATAATTTCATTAGAGGATGTTGCATTTAAAAATGTTTATGGTATTGATATAAAATAATTACTACTATAATTTCCTAAATGTATTTAATTTATTAGGAATTAATGGTATTGCTAATAATATATTAATGTAATTGCACTCAAAATTTGCCTATTTCGTATGTGCACAGCAATTTATTGTGATATTTTAAATATTATAGGATAAGATGCAAATTATGATCTCTTATATATACTATGTACCTACCGATGTGAATAAGATAATAATCTTACTTACACACTTGTGAAACGATACGAATCTGATGCGGGCTAAATGTCTTTTCAAGTAAAAGCTTGTCGACGACTAATGTCTAACCTTCCTTTTGTAATTTTTCAGTCTTTCCTTTTTATGTAGTTATGCACTTCTTATTTATAAGCTACTATTGATTTATTTACATATTTACTCATATTTTGTAAACAATTAGCAATTGTCTGTCAATTGTCTGTACATAAGGTAATTAAACACCATGATGTATAACGTCTAATTGAAATATTGAATGTTGACGCAGTTTTCATTGTACTCGTTGTAGGATCAAGAGAGTTGCCACCATCGACATCTCTTCCCGCAGCCGCACTGTCCTTGTCAAAACGTTAGCCGCACCTGTCTTCATTCTTAACACTTTATTGACCTTGAAGCAGCATCATGCGAAACATGTACTGAAATATCACGCAAAGCTAAATCGTCTTGTACATAAGTTGTTAAATTGAAATCTATTCATGATTTCAATTGGCTCGCCTCTTATTTTGACAGAGGTCAATTAATATGCTCATATTAGATTTTTCCGAAGTAATTTTAAATTACATTTAGGTAGACTGATACCGCTGCTCGTAACACCCCGTAACAAATTTGCTATCTGTCTGCCTAAAGTGGTTTATCTTTGCGCTCAATTAAAGTGAAAAAACTAATTTATTGTTGAGGGCTAATTAAAAATATTTTTAGATGTCACACTTGTAGTTGTTACTATTTATACCTGTAACTCAGTTAAATAGAATTTATAAAAGTTTTTTTTTTTCATAGAAGCGATCCTAATAAATTTGTAAGCCATTTTCCACTGACTTGGCGTAAAAACAAAGCTTCAGTTGGTTTCATAACAATTTTATTTAAAAATGCCACTATTTTTGTAGATACTTATATCCGTTTGACTACCACTAGATAGAGATTTAAATATTATATTTTCTCATAATGTTATGTTTGCCAAAAAAGGACAAACAATAAATTATTCTCTATTGCCGCACAAAGGATCGTTATATCTGTATATGAGGATTGAAAATCTTTTTCTTATTAATGTTTACAACGCAGTCGAAAATATACATTTCTCTAGCTTAGGGCCTAGGGCTCTAAGTTCGCCCTGATACTGGATCGAATAGTCGTCATTGCGTCGCTTAAATTAAGAGAGGAATAACCTCTAGAAGACTATAGGAAATAACACACAACTATGCAGCATTCCAACCAAAGTAGTCTTGTTAGTCCTATGACACCTTAACAATCTTTCTCCCTGAGAAAATTCCTATTCCTTCAACAGTGTCATAGATGAGTTGCATTTACATTTCTTAGAACATGTGTATGCAACTCACGTGGCGATAATCTTATAACGACTACGCTATTTTGTAGGCGTAATATACTTTTGGACTATTTATTATGTATTGTTAATTACTATATATGTTGTATTAAGATATGAAAATGAATGTTAATAAATGCCTCAGCCATATGACAACTATTATTTTATTATGCCGATGGTTTAAAATAATAGCTACAAGCAGACCAACAGCTCGTTGAAGTTTACAGTCGCAGAGCGAACCCTTTTTTTGGTTGACAATACACTAAAATCAATAAATAAATATCATATATCAATAAAATATATATCAATATTAAGTCAAGTAAAGTTGGCAATAATATCATCTATGATCAATCACAATAGAGTCATATTGGACTTTTTACCAATGATATTCTATACTATTGATATACCAAAAGAACACGCCACAGCGACACTGAAAGTTATTAGGGTTATTCCAAAAAACTGTCTTAAGAAAAGTCTACTAAACGTTAAAAATACTACTAAACGTTTATTTTTTAATTCTGAACTCATTACTAATACTTGTTTAAGTAAAGTAAACTCATCATTGGTCGGTCATTGATGTAAAGTACAAAAAGTAGCAGTTCGATCTGTAACTCAATCAAGTGAATAAACTGTAAGTACAACTTTAACTAGCTGCTGTTGAAAAAAAGTTCTACGCCGAACTCGCAATTAATTTAAAAAGCTAGTCCATTTTATTCTGATTTAGAGATGGTATAATAAGTACACAATAAATTCAGTTGCTGTGTCACAATTAGTTAACGGATGCTTCTGGTTTTATGAAATGAAATATATTACCCAAAAAAAATTACATGAAAAAGAGATAAAATAAAACACAACACAAACAATTTTTCGTAAAGGTAAAGGAAAAGGTTCAGCTGATGCTGCTTCCAGTTTGAAACTAGAAGCAGCGCTAATATTCAGCCTCCCCGTTCTAAAAAAGGTCTAAGTTCAAAAAAAAGGTACAGGTAACCCCTGTACCTTGTACCCTGTACCGCGTTGAATGAGTTTGTGAGTCCGAATCAATATCATTTCCATTTGCATAGACCGCGTGCATTCCCCATAGACTGCATCACAATAATTTAATTTTTACAGGAATAATGCGTCACATGTACGCTTAAAAATTGCGAATATGATACAATATTTATAGCCTGTAGAAGCAAGTACGAACAGTTTTCGCGATGTTATTCCTAAAACAAATGTCACCGTCCTTTATTAAGCCAAGGTTACGTCCCTTTGATACACGTTCGATGTTTTTTCCACAAACAGATATGGAAGGACGGCTAGCCATAATTTTGTTAATCTGTGATTTCGAACCTAATACTACATTTTTTGACTTTTATGGGTTTAAAACTAACCAGTTGGCTTCAGACTATTGAACCATACGATTAAGATCGTCGATAAGTTGAGCCGTAGCTAAGCGCCTATCATTTTATTTTAATTGAAGATCATCAGCATACAGATGATACTTACAATATGAAATTAGTTATTAGATCGGCAGTGTAAATTATAAAGAAGATCGGTCAAGGATAGAACCCTAGGAAACTCCCCGATTAACAGGTTTTAAAGTTTCTAGGCAAGTACCGCCTGCCAATGTCATCTTAACTAACTTTTATCACAAAGTTAAGTACCTTGCAAACCATATGATGCCTGCAGTATCAAACCCCTAGAAAGTAAGCTTAGATAAGATTAACATTAATGCTATCAAATTCCCAGGAATAATCAAGCAACGTAAGAATAGTTCCCTTACCAATGCCCTGCGCAGCTAGGATATCATATACAACATTATTTTTTTTTATAAAAGAAGGGGCAAACTAGCAGCGGGAACACCGAGGTGATCAACGTCGCCCAGGGACACCTGCAACACCACAGGAATTGCAGATGCGTTGCCGGCCTATAAGGAAATGATACGCTCGCTTCTTGAAGGACCCTAATTCGTACTGGTTTCGAAATACCGCCGAGGACAGACCATTCCACAATGCAGATGTGCGTGGACAAATTTCGCGACGACGCGACGACGCGAAATTATATCGACTCGGTGCCGTGGCATTGCTACCAAGAACTCAGCATGACTGGACCACGGGCAAACCAGGATTCAAACCACGGATAATTTACCCTTGTGTATAAATTGTATTACAAAAGAATAAATTAGTTGTCAATGCCTACACCGTAACAAAAGACGTGTCAGCAGTGTTAAGTGTCACCAATCACAGTAAAAAAAGGACCTCGACATAACATCACAGCTAGTTATCCGTTGATACAATTTTGAAAAAGCAAAATATAATTGAGTTGAAAGAGTAATTGACATAAGAAAAATGTACAGTGTATTAAGTGTTCTAAATTTTAAATAGTGTATGGTGTTTGCTGCTTTTATTATCATTTTTTTTGGAAAAATATATACATATATGCATATGGGGTTATGTTCGAGTAGATACGCAGTGACAGTTTGGGTAATATAAAAGAAGCTAATAAACACACATCAATCGACAAAATCATTACATTTGGTACAAACGCGTCCGATCCAAAAATTCTTGTCAGACTGTCCTGTGCATAGACTCGGTGTAGGGCTTTGCCTTGTTCTTCTCTAACGAAGATCATTCCATCTCTTTTTCTAGTAATGTAGAATAGTTGCCATTTGTATTTCGTAAGTCGTTCGTTAATTAAAAAAGAAGCTCCGGGTAGAGCCATGCCCATTGTGGTTACATTACGACATACTCTAGCAGCCTGTAGCAAGTTATCTCGAGGTGCTTGTCTTGCAAGTCGTTAAACTAATGGGCGAGACTTCGCTGGCACTTTTTCCTTTATAGGTGGGATAACCTATACGCTGCGAATAAACTACGTCTCTTTCGTCGAATTAAATATTGAGCTTCTTAGCTACCGTAAGAATGAGATGGACAGTATATTCATTTTGTGATTCGCGTAAATGTGTTATTTCTATATCATTATTATGCATAGTCTGATCACGATCTTGAGTTTCCATCTTGAGCTCTGCTATTGTAGTTTTAAGTTTTTCTGGTTCACCAGTATTGGACGAGTCTATTCTATTTTCGATTAACTCTATTCTACTTGGATGTATGAATGTAGAAGTAAGAGAGGTATGCCACGATCGCGCCAAATGGAATTCCATAAGCTCTGCCTGCCTACCCTTATGTTTTACGGGCATGAGCGTATATTTAATTCTTTATTTCTATTTTACTTTCGAGTGGCGTGCGCGCGCGCATATACATCAAATTGCGCTGCGTAATTTTGTTTTATTTAAATGTTAAAACTGCATTACATTTAATATAGACTGTATAGTAGTGGATAAGAACTAGTATGTGTCTTGTGATATTGTTAGCGAAAAATAAACGAGGATTGTCAACGTTTATTTTCCACAACTGTCGATTGATGACGCAGACAGAAACCGTGCAGCTGATTACACCCTCCATTCATTGAAATAGATGGCAATTATAATAAATTTTATATTGTTTTTTAGATTAATTACTTATTTTAAATAATTTCCTCGTCGTTTTATAAGATATTCCTTTAATACCTTAATTAGAAGAAAAGCCGGCAGAACTTTTATGAAAGAAGTCACCGGTTCATGTCAAACTTTTAAAACTTGTTTTATTCGAACGATATCTTCTGCAACTAATTTTGTCACTTTTATTACTTATATTTGGTCTTGACTTCATTCACAGTAAACCATTTTCGCTCAACACATATGGAAGTAAATCGAATGACTCTTAAAAAAATACGTGAGACGATATATGCTGTATATAGATTGAATTAGTGTTGTAACTTGGTAAGCGATTCTTAACAGCTGGTTATAGATACCAGCTCTTTCAACAAGAAGTATAACTTTGCCTCCAGGTCCTTCAAAAGAGTTATTGCCAAGACAATGTCTGATCACGTGGCCAGTATTGGGGAGAGGTTAATACTTTTTCCTTCATGAACTAGTACATTCTGGTCTCTCGCCAAGGCTGTCCAGGGAAAGTTCTGTCATGTCAAGGCCATCTTTACCATATTTGCGCAGAGTGGATTGCAGAAGGCCGATCTCCCGGGCTCTCTTTTTGCGTCCAACTCTACGCTGGAAAAAAAGGCAAATCACCAGCCAACCACCAACCCACCATCACCATTCAGAGTTCAGTTTAAGCTCAAGCGCTTTAATCTCTGGATTAGTCACGTGGGCCTGGCACCTCTTACGGTTCTCCTACCCCTATTATCCACCCGATCCTAAAGAAAGGCGACGGCTCAGATCCGTCGAACCGGCCGGTTGCCACTACCTCTTTGTTCTCTAAAATAATGGAAACCGCCATTAACTCTGGCAGTTACTCTCTCATGGACGTTACGTTAGTACGGTTTCCGTGAACGTCGCTAAGCTGGTGATATTCTAGCACACCGTACTCATCGATGCGCGGAGGCAACCGAGAGAAAGGGGGAGGCCTTGGCCGTTAGTTTGGACGTAGCGAAAGCCTTTAATCTATTCTTGGTCTGGTATAAACCGCTTCTTTCGAAGCTGTCTTCCTACGGACTATCTATTATTAAATTTTGAGGAACGAATTTAATTTTTTTTCTTAGAAAGTTAATGAAAGTTGAAATTTTTTAAGATTTTTTTTGGTAGCAATTTAATATTAAAAATCTGTTTTACGCCAACTTCACATTTTTCATATTTTATATTTTTACCTGCAATCATACCATGTAGCATAGAAAAGAAATGTAAAAATTTGAGAACAGTATCTCGATTCGTTTAGAATTTTTGGAAGCACATTGGCACATGCCATGCACCCGGCTCCTTATTATGACTCTAATGAAGTAGCAAAAAAGGTATATATAATTTCTAATTATACTTCGTTGCTGCATCCTAGGAGATTTTATAA
>JWHW01045338.1:31529-87732 GCA_000931545.1 Papilio glaucus
TTTTTCACGTTTCACACCTTAAATTATATTAATAAAACTCTTATCCAACATTGGAATAAATAGCCGTCTACGGTTCATTGTGTCATCATGGTGGAGATCGAGTAGAATCTGATTTATTTCGGCTATTTGTTTAAAAAATTTCATTTTACTGAGATCTTTGTCTATTAGCTCGGATGTTAGGTTAGCTAGCCCAGCGATACCGATACCTAGTTGGTTTTGGATCTTTTCTAAACGCTTATGCCGATTTTTGCTGGGTCACCGAGTATTGACGCAACTTCCGCATTCAGCTTAGGTGCTTTGGCAAGCTGTAAATTTTCTGGGATAAGCGTTTAAGTCAGCAGTGTCTCCTTCTTCTTCTTCATTAGGCCTTCGATAAAGATTTTTCCCCAACGTTCAGAGATTTGTGCAGAAATGTTTTAATCAAAAATCTCCTCCGAATTTTTGGCCTCTTCAAGTACCGCCAAGATTTTCTAGGGTAAAGCATTTTTCTCACCTTCAGTAGGTATAGAAATTCTCCATCCTCGCAGGTATGGTGTTCCGAATTTGGTGAAACCAAATTGAGTCAGCTTCACATTTACATCTTGGGTGACATCACGTGCCAGCACTTAAGAATTTAAGGAAGTATTTCCAAATGACATCGCGTGGCACTACTTAGGATATCGCTACTTAGCAATATATAATTTATTAAATAAATTTTAGCTTTCTGGATGACATCGCGTGTCATCACATAGGAAATAAATACATATTGAATGCAAACGTCTTTGTATTCAATGTATCACGTTGAATGATAAAATAAACAAGTCAAGGGATACACTACTTTTTACTTTATTTTATTTATAATAGTCTAAAATTCGTGTGATAATGTAGTACAACAGAAACAGAATGCTCAATACATAGGAACTCTTACGGCAGCCTGCCCAGCCGTAGCTTACGAATGGCTATATACGAAGCACTTTGAGAGAGAGAAAAATATCTAACTATACTAAATTACCAAAATTATGACGCTACAATGAAAATTAAACCCTCTCTTAGGAATTATTTTTCATCACTAGAGAAATATGGCAGTGGAGCGAAACAAGGAATACTTCTCGGAGGAAGGGGTTCTCGAACATTGATACGGAGTGGGTGTTACATGCCACTTGTTTTCAATATTAACTACTTTTGGTGGGCCAGAAATAGATCTCTTTGCCTCCCGAATTAATAAAAGTGTTCAAATTTTGTATCATGGAAACGAGATCCAAATGCCTTGAATATTGACGCATTTACTCTGAGAACATTGACGCATTTACTCTGAGATAGCATAATTTTATCTTCTACGCGTTCCCTGATTTTTACTCCGATAATCCAATCACTATCCAAGAACACTATTCAACAGTATAATGCGGCATACAAATTGTCACTGATTGCCTTTATGAGGCATCTATAGCTATACCGGGCATAAGGTGGCAGGGCCCAGAAGGCGCCTAGCCTAAGCTCCTTCCGTAGGGGGAGCCTCGGCTCGGGCTTTCACTTTATTATTATCCCCGGACTGGGATGGGAAGCCGCCGAGTCACTTCGGCGAATTCCATGGAGTGGAGTGGATGGGCTCAAGGGATACCGAGAGGGGACCTCAATTTGGTCTGTCACTCAATGCATTTAGCATTCCGATTCGAGGGTGCCCGAGAAGGCCGAATCTCCACTCGATCGGTAGCTATTATCGTTAGTGATGGGAGAAGTGGCTGAAGAATCTCTAGCAACGCTTCTATCATTATTAGGGGAAAAAATCATGCCAGCTCTGAGGCCGTAACGGGAATGCGATGGCCGTCCTCGCCGGCGAGAATGATGTGTGATTTTGCTGCTAAGGCTGTTTTAACCTAGCCTGAGCGATCGTCTTGATAGTCGAATACGTGCCTACGTCTACGTCTTCGATAGTCTTTACGGAATTTACGATTAGTTTGTAGGTGGCGGCACCGACATCTAGCGAATTAGAATGACCAGCGGCGGAGTCGAAATATTTGTATTTTTTGTTAAATTGTAGTTTTCTTATTTGATATTTTCGAGCGCCGATGTTAAGTTTCGCAAGAAGTGTACAAACTGCACTATAGTATATGTAATGTGAATAATTTAACTTGAGTTTAAAATTGTAACGCTCGGAAACAAGTGAAAAAACTGTGGTTGTGAGCGTGATGTCGTGAACGCGTAGTGAAACGTAGCTCTAGTTAAAATAACAAGTAACACTGACAGTTACATCTGTCTACTTGGTTGCCCACTGGTGCTGTGCCTATAAATTGACAACTTGACATTGCTTGACAAGTCTTTGTTTTCATTCATTGATTCATTGTTGCTTTGAGTTTGGTCAGTTAGTTTTAAATATAAAAATACTTGATTTGTTGCTCACTAATTTTCACAATGTCAGCTTGTGATCCCCAAAAATCAGAAACAGTTAAAGATAATGTTTCCACAAATTCCATTGACGAGGGATTGCCTCGAGAACTGAGCCAAATTAGCCTTTCAAGTGCGGCGAGTCAAGATGAATTTTATAACAATAATGGACACTCCGAAATTGCTCTAAAAAATATATACGGGTATTATCAATCGCAGAAACTTTGTGATGTAGTGCTAATAGCTGGAGGTTGTAGGTGAGTCCTCTTTACATTTCTTTGTTTCGTTTGGTCTATAATTCCTTTGTTTGGGTACAAATAACACAAAGCTATTCATTATTTTTTTTAGGGCTGAAAAATATAAAACTTTCTAAAGAGATATGTATAATTGTAGATAATTTACTTTTCACTTATTTTTACAACAGGATTCCAGCACATAAAGTAGTGTTATCATCATGCAGCGAGTATTTTGCTGCAATGTTCACAGGTTCTTTGAAAGAAGCAAACTTAAATGAAATCACACTGGAAAGGGTTGATTCGCAAGCTCTCCAATCATTGGTGCATTACTGCTACACAGGCATAATAGGTTAATACTTTCTTTCACTACATACATGAAATGGTTGTTGCACATATGCACAGTTAATATTTAGTTTTTTCTTCTTGTAGCGCCTACTTCATATTTATCATTTTTATTTGCAGAGCTGAGGGAGGAATCAGTTGAGGTCTTATTATCAACAGCAAGCTTACTTCAGCTGCATTCTGTCACAAAAGCTTGCTGCGCTTTTCTGATGAAGCAGCTTGACCCTTGTAACTGTTTAGGGATTGCTTTATTTGCTGAACAACAATCCTGTCTGACTTTACATAAAAGTGCTTTGGAGTATACTTATCAACATTTCATACAGGTCAATAGTTAATAAAGGACTAGCCCTAACTTGGTATAAATTCCAAATAAGAATAGTCTTAAAATAGTTATAGAAGCAGTGAATAGTTTTTTATGCTATTAAGACAAAGAAACCCTTGGGGATGGTTCACATGATTGGAGTGCTATACCTAGAATTGTGATATGAAATCCTGCTCTTTGTGATCTTTTCAAACATAAAATATCTTTTGAAACATAAAATATCACTTGCCTTTAACTAAACCTGTTGAGGTACCTTCTCATAGTTCCATTTTCTTGGGAAAGAAGTGTGATGATGACAATGACCAAGCCTTTGTAGTGTTTAGCTAAAGAACAAAAGTTTTAATTTAAAACAAAGTTTTGTGAAATGAATAATAATGCAATGTGTTCCTTTTTATCCCCATACCCTTCTAATAACTGCCATAAGGGTATGATAAAATAATCAAAAAATTTCAGGTAGTAAAACACCCAGAGTTTCTAGCTTTACAAGTAGACCAGTTGGCTAGCTTACTGAAATCAGATGATCTCAATGTGGTCTCAGAAGAGAATGTGTTTGAAAGTGTGATGACATGGGTGCAACATGATACAGTCAACAGGGAAAAATATTTACCAACTTTATTGAAGCTTGTTAAATTACCATTACTTTCATCAGAGGTATGTGTTCATTATTTTCCTCCCTCAATTCCCCGATTATTAAGAACTACCAGCTATATTGGGAAATGTTTATAAAAATTTAATATATGGGTTAACTTTTATAAAAACTACATTAACTCAAAATCAGCAGAGCTATGCACTAAACATATCAAGATGATTGATTGATTGAGACAATGATTTTTAATGCAACATAAATGTGATGGTAGATACAACAATAAGTATAGTTGTATAATTAATTTTATAATCACCAGATATAACAAAAATTTACATACACATAGGGCCATACTTACATATTATGCTAACATTTTTTCTGAGATATGAATACAATGACAATTAACAGTGGTAGAGCCAGCAACAACTTTTTTAAGTATGGGCTGACTCGACTGGTGAGATACCCCAACCTAACAGAAGACATGTGTGAAGTAGAAGTATTCTGGGTTTCGTCTGATGAGTGAAGTGCTGGAGGCCCAATTTCAGTCCCAGCCCAGTTGCATAACATCAGGTTACTTGCTTGATCATTTGCCACTTTCTACCATAAAAAAATAATTACCTAATTGTTAATCACCTGACTGACAGGAGAGTAATGTTTTTCACGACTATGTATGTCCCATTGTGACCTGTAGCCTAAACAGCTTGATCGATTTTGAAGAGTGAGGTGTCATTTGATTCATATTCTTTCCTGGAGTGTCATCTTTGTTTTTTTTTATGACTATTCCTTGTTTGTTTTAATATTGCAATTCCTTCATGTATATTAAGTTACATAGTTATATATTTGAAACAAATTCTACAGCTCAAGTTTCTTTTCTTATTTGCTGATTGAAATCTAGTTCTGAAATTCAATTGGAATCTTTTTCTATTTGTTGACAATTTTATTTTTCACATAATTTTAGAATAACCACTGTGACAATATTAATTATATGCATCATCTCACATTTCATTCAAGTTTTTCAACATACAAAGTAAAAGAAACTCAATTTTTTTAAGTTATCAATTTTTATTGTAAATTTTCAGTATTTAATTGACAAGGTAGAACAGAGTTGTGGTAATATTCAAGAATGTCAACCATTGATTATGGAGGCGGTAAAATGGCATCTCCTACCTGAGAGGCGGTCTTTTCTTTCATCGCATAGAACAAGACCAAGAACCTCTACAATTGGTCGACTTTTGGCTATAGGTGGAATGGATGGTAACAAAGTAATGTTTTTTTTTTAAATTTCCACTTTAACATATTTCACACAAATATAAATGAAAGGTTGAAATTTGAGTTTTTGTATTAGTAAAAAAACTTGGGCTTATTGGTTTTTTTTTTTAATTATTTTTTTTTGTTTATCATGTTATATATCATTCATTTATCATAGGGTGCAAGCAACATGGAAATGTATGACCCACGTACAAATACATGGAGTCCATTTATGCGAATGGGTACTCGAAGATTACAATTCGGTGTTGCAGTGCTGCAAAACAAGTTGATCATTGTGGGTGGCAGAGATGGTTTGAAAACATTGAACTCGGTAAGTTTACTGCATAGATAGACGAAGTAGTTGTAGACGACGACGAACATACATATCTATATAGAAAACGCAAAGTGAAATCACTCACACACTTATAATAAAATTGCGAAAATGAAGGTGTTTGATATATGGCATAGTTAAAGTTTCCATGTAGGAGGTGAGCCAAATGCTAATATTTTTAAATAAAATGTGCTGCACACATTAAATTAAATCACAATTATGTCAGTAGATTACGTACATTTCCAACATGGCGTCGTATATTTCATTTTACATTGGCTATTTCACTTTATATTATGGACAAGGGACATTGTAAAAGGCGATCTAACGGTAAATAACATACAAACCTAATCAAGAAAATTTTTATGTAGAAAAATCAAATCAAGCCAGATTATTGTAATTTGTATTACATGTTATTGTTTACATTAATTTTTAAAGAAAGTGGCATCATTATTTTAGGAAAAGAGGCAAAGGTAATGATGCTGTACAGCCACCGACCGTACCCTGTACATACGTTCTACTTCTTGACAATTTGTATTTACGAGATTATTGAAATATTTTGCAGCGCCTATATTTGGTTTCGGAAATGTGTCTTTGTCTTTGCTGCAATATAGTAAAAGTAAAGAATCAACAAAAAAATTAAAAATCTTTTTAATTAGAAGTAAATTATTAAGATATTTTTAATTGTATATATTGTATTTTTTATTTTTATGTAGCAAAAGTGAGTGGCAGTGTTGGTAGGGGACGCCCTAGGAGAACTTATATCGATTAAATTAGTAGCTTACTAAAAAAGTTAGATATAAGGACCCATAACCGACGAGCATGTATGCGTAGATGTATAAATGTAGAAGAAGCGAGAGAGGTATTCCAGGATCACGCCAAATGGAAATCCATGATCTCTGCCTGCCCCTTTACGGGTTACGGGCGTGAGCGCATACTTATTTTATTTATATTTTTAATTTGGTTTGATTGTTATAGCCAAATTCATATTCATCGTAACGTTAATTTTTTTAAAGTTCTTTTTAGAATGCATATTAAAAAAACTTGAAATTAAATAGAATTAGAAAAAGTTGGTTATTTTAAATAAATATTTTTTTTATTATTTTTAATTAAATCGGATATCAAAATTATTACAAAATATAACTGATTTTGAACAACAATTTTTACAGTAAGAGTATAAAAATAGTAACCTAATATTCAAAACACAATTTAAATGTATCGATACTTTTTAGTATTTGTAGTGAGCGCCTTCATCTTCAACATCGAGATATGTCTTCTATAGCATATGTGTGAAGAAATCTAAATTTTTCTTTAGTATATGCTACGAACGGAATAATTAAAGAAAATAAAATATTCATACATTACGTACAAAAAAGATAACAAATACTAAAGGGGTTTATGGTCATAAAGATGTTTATATTTTTGACTAGCTGTGCCCCGCGGTTTCACCCGCCCTGCAATTTTACTTAAACATGATATTACCTACTTAATGCTACCGTAACGTCATCATCATCTCACTGTCCTTTTCCCGCGTATGTGGGGTCAAAACAGTATGGCCGCAGCACAGTTAAATTGATATAACTTTTTTTATTTATAAACCGATTGAGATAAAACAAACTCTAAATATTAAGTGAAGCTTACCACAATACTTTAGTGAAAACCGTACCTAAATTGGTTAAGCCGTTTCTGAGATCAGCGGTAACAAATGCACAGACAAAAAATGTAATAATCATTGTTTTGGGTTTTATTGCGTTTATGAAGGCCCCTAATAACAGTTTTTGTAAATTTCTTCCGTGTACAGACATCGATAGGTTATATTTTTATTATTTGTATAGATAATACTATGTGTATGACGAAAGAAAGAAAATAAATATTTCACTTTACAATTACTTTGTGGTGCTAGGAAACAAATAAGTAAATGGTTTAAATCTATTGAGTTATTATTTAATATAAAATTTCTTCCTTCTTCAAATTCATTGTGACTAATTAGTGGTATAATCAAACATTCCTTAAAGTTTCGAAAATTACGTTTAGTTCTAATTTTATTGTATAATTATTACAGGTGGAGTGTTTTGACATGACAACACTAAGCTGGAGCACCCTAGCGCCGATGAACACTCACCGTCATGGACTGGGCGTGGCCGTACTCGGCGACGGGCCCAACTCTCCTATATATGCTGTCGGCGGACACGACGGCTGGATATATTTGAATTCAGTGGAGAGGTAGGTGAATTTACTCCCTGATATCTTTTTTATGGCAGAAGGACGCAAACTATCAAGAGGGTCACCTGATATTAAGTGACCACTACTCATAGGCATCTGACCACTACACATAGTCATATTTAATGGACAGAGGAGGAACCAAACACGAAAAAGGATGTTTCCTTTTCCTGACCATACCGTCGCCCGTCAAATCCGCTTCCCCTTTCCATCCTTTCCTTATTAGAAAAGGAGAGGACTAATTAAAGGACTAAATTTAGGCCTCGGCACCTCACTTGTCAGACGTAACGCAGAATATTTTTACTTCACGCCCGTTTTCTATGGTATTTCGCCGGTCGAGCCGGTCTATTCGTGCAACAGATGTTGTTGCGGGCTCTATTACTGCTAAAATGACTGATAAGTATACTATAAATTTTTATTATAACCTTAATTATTGTTTTGTGTAAATAATATAATATTTCTGTTTAGGAACTTAACGGTGAAACTTTTTTTTAAATATAAAGACCATCAGCAAGTTAAGATCCTGTATGTTTTTTTAGATACTTGTCCTAAATCTTTTTGCGTTTACTATTTCTTTCTCTTTACTATTACTATTTGTAGCTTTTTTTATTAATATTTGTATATTCTTATTACTATTTGTATCTTTTTTATTACTATTTGTCTCTTTTTTCTTTTACTCTCTGTATATTGTTATTTCTTTTTGTATCTTTTTGCTATTACTATTGGGATCTGGCCTTGTTCTCTTAATAAGTAAGCCACCATTATGTTGATAAGTTTTAGCTTAAATATGCAGCATACTATCGAAACCGACAGATATAAAGTCTCTGTCTCTAATAAAGTCTCTGCAATTCATCTTATCGTGGTTATCGTGGGTGGCTGGCAGTAGTCACTAAGCACCAAATGAACTCCTTAACTTGCCACATATTTCTATATAAAAAATGAACCATGAGTGCAGATGGGACGCAATCTCGCGCACGTGGACTCTGGTGGCGCCGATGGCGGGCGCCCGCAGCACGTGCGGCGTGGCAGCACTGCGTGGCCGGTTGTATGCGGCTGGGGGGCGTGACGGCGGCGCCTGCCTACGCTCGCTCGAATGCTACGACCCCGCCACCAACCATTGGAACAACTGCGCGCCCATGACGCGACGTCGCTGCGGACTTAGCGTACGTACACACTGTCCATGCTACACCCACACATATTTCGGTGGGACATCTAAATATATCCCGCCCTCTAGAGCAATACGCCTTCGAATGCACGGATAGGGGTCTGGGATCTCCTATCGCATCGGTGCATGCCTGCAATAAGCCTACACATAAAAAAAAAAATTGTTATATTTTATCGTTTGTGTTGTAGATATGCGCGGCGGGTGGGTACTTGTACGCGCTGGGCGGACACGAAGCGCCGGCCAACACGATGGGCGGACGTCTGGCGTGCGTGGAACGCTACGACCCCGCCACCGACACCTGGTCGCTGCTCGCGCGCCTCTCGTACGCTCGGGACGCTATCGGCTCCTGCCTGCTCGGGGACAGAATCGTTGCTGTCGGTATGTAAACACCCAGTATAAGTACTTAGGTAAAACTTATCCTAATTGATCCGCTCCCTAAGCCCGTAACGGGGAAAGGTAAGCTGAAACTCTTAATAGCGCCGTTTGTTTTCTGCTGCTGAATTTCGACTTCGCTTAACTTGACAAAGCTCCAAATACCATCCGTACCATCTTGATGGTTGGCATTCTTTTACCGTGCGATTTTCGTGTAACTTCCTGCTCGCACAACTGCGATGTGCAATGATCTATCCCCAGCGGTATTTTCAAACCAATGCGACTTAATGTCCTTCAAGGAGATAGCTTACGCATTCCTTAAAGGCCGAAAACGCATCTGTTTTTCTGATGTTGTGGATATTCGTGGCCATCGGTGATCATCTTAACATTAGGCGATACGTGATCGTTGGTCCCCTTATCCTATCAAAAAGTGTAATACAAGTTAATCTACAACAGCACCTACCAATTCTCCATTCATCCTTCCAAAATGCTCGAACCACCTGTATAGGTTGTGTGTTGGGAGACAAGTGATACTAACGGAGATTCAATAAAGACTGTTTTCATTAAATATTCACCTTATATACTAGATGAGTTATGGTGACGCGTATATAGGTTACTTACACACTACACACCGCACAATATAAATATTTATTTATCACATAAGAACTTGATCAAGTACTTTCCAGCCTTTTTTTGGACGTACTATGAATATCTCCTTAATATGAATATTTCCATTAATTTCTATTACAAATTTTCTATTATATATTTTCTATTCTCCACCAGGTGGTTATGACGGCGTGCAGTACTTAAATGTGGTAGAAGTTTACGACGCGGAAACTAACAGTTGGCGTAAGCTAGCTCCGATATCAATCGGTAGGGCCGGCGCCGCTGTAGTAGCCGTACCGCCTCCGAAGAACCTGTTCTAATACTTTCAACACCAGTCACCTTCGTACTCGCTTAAAGAAATTTCGCAAAAGTTTCGGTCGTGCATGCTTTTTTTGTCAGTTGTTTTAAATTCAGATACTTTCATCAATTATTTTGGACACAGTTTACATGCGCTTACTTTTTCCACAACAGTGTAAATGCTGTATATTTTATACATCAGTGCATTTGCGCTATCTTTTCCACAACAGTATACTGGCGCTTACTTTTCCACAACAGTATACTGGCACTTACTTTTCCACAACAGTGTACTGGCGCTTACTTTTCCACAACAGTGTACTGGCGCTTACTTTTACACAATAATGTACTGGCGCTTACTTTTCCACAACAGTAAACTGGCGCTTACTTTTCCACAACAGTGTACTGGCGCTTACTTTTCCACAACAGTGTACTGGCGCTTACTTTTACACAATAATGTACTGGCGCTTAATTTTCCACAACAGTATACTGGCGCTTACTTTTCCACAACAGTGTACTGGCGTTTACTTTTCCACAACAGTGTTCTGGCGCTTACTTTTCCACAACAGTGTAATGGCGCTTACTTTTACACAATAATGTACTGGCGCTTACTTTTCCACAACAGTGTACTGGCGCTTACTTTTCCACAACATTGTACTGGCGTTTACTTTTCCACAACAGTGTACTGGCGCTTACTTTTCCACAACAGTGTACTGGCGCTTACTTTTCCACAATAGTATACTGGCGCTTACTTTTCCATAATAGTGTACTGGCGCTTACTTTTCCACATCAGTGTAGATGAGCGCTAACTTTTCCACAACAGTGCGTGTGCGCCTACTTTTCGACAACGGTGTACATGCTAAATAATTACAGGCTCCCGAATTGGTAATATTAGTGCGCATTAGGGATTTGCAAAAATTTTTGCATTCATAGATTTGAGTGTATGTTGTGAAAATGATTAGGCCTACAGTATGTACCTTTTTTCTTTAGTAGAAAATAATTTTCATGCTTCTCTCTTTTTCGCATTGCAGCGTTTTTCTCTTTATTTTTCTATTTACATTTACATAAGACTAAGACATACATAAGACTCATATATATTATAATTAAAAAATACTTTAACAGCTTGTTTATTTGTAAAAGCGAGCTGCTAAAAGCTATATTTACTAAAAAGTAAAAAGATGTGTTAAGTAACATTGTAAAATAAACGAATTTAAGTTTCTCAAACAAAGTTCCTTGTATCGTGAATTTGTTTAAACTAAAATTATAATTTTGCTTACATAATTAATTTTAGTCTCTCTTTAATTACATCCACCTACTTAGAAGCAAGTATGGTGCTTAATATCAATTGTTTACTGTGATCATATAAATCTTAAATCTAACATATTTTTATAAAAAAAATCCTTATCAATCGATTAAAATTAAAAAGGGATTATAGTGATATTGATTTGTGCTATATAACATTCAAAATATTTTAGTACTTTTTGATATTGTATTCAACAAATATAACGAGGTATAATTTAAAGGTGGCGCAGGTGCTTATTTCGATATATAAGTGTATATATTAATGATACATGGAGGCAGGCTTACGACTTTTGTCATTTTGACATCGAACATGTCTCACAAAAAAATATTGATACAATTTATATTGCGACTTGTATGTATCATAACATAAATCTTATATGTGTCGACACGCAGTGCAAACTCACAGGGTGTTATGTTGTGAGAAATTATCAGGGCTGCCGAAGAATTGCAATAAAACTATTTATACAAATCGAATGAAAATAAAATAAAAATGATATAAATGTTCGATGTCAATGCAAACGGATATAATTTGACATTTTAAACGTCAAACAAGTCCATGCTATCCACGAAGCTCGGGTAATTAGAAAAAACCCTATTTTAACATGTCGTAATATACTATAGAACAATGAATACTAGACCCTGTCAAACATGTCGCTCGGCAAAGTTTGTTGACAGTGGGACTTGTATTAGTCATGGAAATGATTGCTACTTTTATTTCATTTTCATTTGATGAAATTACTATTATTTTTCACAGTGATTTCACATGTGAAATTTCACAGCCAATGATTTTTTTTCATAATGCTCTAAATGTCACACTTGCTACTGTAAATGAAGAATGAATTATGATTAATGGCGCTGCTATTTGAATTTAGCTTTTTGGCGGGAACATGCAAAGTGACGTAGCTTATTGACGAGTTTCTTTAAAACAAAAGCATAACATCGCGCACATTCTGTAGGTTCGACACACACGTATCGCACCTACAAAATGTCACGCGACAATGAAATTTCATTTCATATTAAAAATTATTTCGTCCCACAAATGATTTTTGCGATCTGCTACACAACCATCGCAAAGAAGACTATACCTTAACACACTAAGATTAAAGTTTATTTTTAAAATACTCGCCTAAGCTAATCAAGGTCGAAACGGTAAATTATATTTTTCTCTGTCTAACGCGCCTGGATTAAGGCATTTCTATATTCGTCCTTACTCGTTCGCTCTTTCGGACATCGTGAGTCGTCGATGTTGCGATTGCGTTTGTAAATGAAAAATAGCAGAGTATGATTTTTAACAGACTGCGTCTAGGCGGGTAGCAGGTGTGACATATGAAAAATCATTTCATATGATTTTTCACATGCTACTTGTGATTAATGCCATGCCTAACTTGTATGAACATTTTGACATTTGATGGCAGCGGAGATGGAGACGCGACGATAAACCTGGACAGCTCTAGACAATTGCGACATCTGTATATCGTCCAGTATTATGTAAAACCGTAAACATTATGTACTAACAACACTTGTCATTTTTATTATTATGTTATTCGCATTTAAATTTCATAATGCATTTATATTTTACTACTCACGTCGCTTATAGTAATATTGTCTATTGACAGATTAAAAATATGATCTCAAGGTTAGGTATCAAAAATATCGAAATTATATTTATTTAGATCAATCATTCGGTTTTAACCAGCATGTAATTCCAATCGATAGTATTATAGTGTATAATTATTATTAATATCTTAGTATATATGTTTAATTTTAAAATTCCAAGTGATATGAGGTATAACAGAAAATTAATATTTCCCTGTGCTAAATGTTAACACAGACGTAGTATGTAAGGAAATAGTGTTAATTATAAAAACCTTTTTTGTTGTAATACTAGTTTGTTATTTTATTTGATTTAACTCTCAAATATAAATGAAATTGGGGGTAACCACTACGACCTGTTAGACAACGAAAATTCGTAAACATAACCTTAACCTTAGTGTCGCTTTTGGCACTCACTCGCTCGGATAACAAGCTAATGTGATCATGTCGGTTTTAGCCCTAGCCAAAAGAGTAAACATAGTTAAAAGATCGCAACTTCAAATTCCTGCTAACTCTGTATTAAAATAATCCCACACTAAAACCTAAATAAACATAGCTAATTTGCATTTTAACCTAACCTCACAGAAAACAGGCGTGAAGTAGAAGTACTCTACGCTCCGTCTGATGAGTTGCCGGAGGCCTAATTTCAGTCCTCTTCCCCTTCCCACCCTTTCCTCATAAGGATAGAAAAGGATCGCGAAGTGGATTGGAAAGGGAGGGGTGGGTGAGCGCTACCCATAGCGCTCACTTAACATCAGGTAATCCGCTTGCTCGTTCGCCACCTTCTTTCATAAAACAAAAAAGAAATTTGAGAATATTTCAACCAGTAATATTTCTAGGCTACGTTTAATATGTATATATAAATAAATAAACACTCACCCATACTCCTGAGGGGTAGGCAGAAATCATGGATTTCCATTTGGCGCAATCCTGGCACACCTCTCGCTTCTTCTACTTTCATACATATAATATATGTATATTATGCATACATGCTCGTCGGTTACAGGTGCTCCTTATATCGCCCTTTTTAATATAAGCTCGTCTCGTATATGTAATAAAGGATTGATGGTGTCTCATATGTATATCTTACTGATATTATAAATGCGAACGTTTGAATGTACGTTTGTTATTCCTTCACACCAGAACGGCTCAGCGGATCTATATGAAATTTGGCACACATATACATTATAGTCTGGAATAGCACATAGGTTCCATTTTATCCTGGAAAGATGAACGGTTCCCGCGGGACATATTTTCTTGTTTTTCACATATTTATATATCTATAGAAGATTTCATGTTTTCAAGCACCTGTTAAAAATTAAAATTATTATTGGTTGTTATGCTTTCTTCTTTTTATATTACGAAAACCATTAGGATAAAAAAAATCCGTTGTAAATAGCTTTCACCGTAAAGAAAATAAACTGAAAGTCGACTCAAAAACAAAAATAAAGTTTTAATTAATTTTGCGAAATGAAAAGATTTTCATTGAAATTCGCCGGACGACCGCGGGAACAGCTAGTGTTATATATAACTCTAATTAAATTCAACTCATAAGTCAATTACATTAATTACGGTTGTTGGATTTTATTGCATCGCTCGCGCTGTCATGAATTAAAAATCTTTTGAGATAATGTCTCAAAAAATACATAAGGATATTGAAATTGCAAGCCAGATATAGAAGTTCAAATCTTCTTTACTTGATATTATCGGGTTGATATTTTGAGCAGCATTATGTATCCTAATTTAGAAACATTTTCTAATGTATTATCGTTTCCTTATTGGTAAATATAAGTTATTGTTTTGCTTGCATGCTTCTTGAACTTTTGAATAGAGCTTGAACAGCTTAACAGCTCGGTATATATAACAGTGGAGGCGTTATATACCTTTTTATTTTTCAGTCAATTTGTAACACCGAAATGAAAGACTACTTATAGATATTATAAGTGCTACTATAGTTGTAATAATTAAAACTTAAATTTTTCAACTAACGATAACATTATATTGGAATTTCAAATAAAGAGTGCGAAATTGAATTTAAACTGCTTTTATTCCCACACCGTGTTGACTTTCCTAGCGTCCTTCCTCTTGCTTATTCCACATACTTCGGTGGCAGCTTCCATTATTCCATTCTTTGTCTTTCCCCAAACATCCTCAACGTTCATTTCTTTCAAATTCCTTTCATTTAACTCGCAAAATTTATCTTCCAAACATCTTAAATATTTTTCTTTCACACAGTCATCGTGCAATAGTTCTACTTTAATACGTTTTACTGGGGTAGTAGATGTAGGTGCTCGATGGCGCCAACATTTGAACAAACCCTTGACCCGGCATAACACTAGATAATGGTCAGTTCCAACGTTGGAGCCCCGATAAGCCCTCGTGTCTACTACCCCGCTTTTCATTCTTTCATCCACAACTACAAAATCTATTTGCGCTTGCCCTCTTTCCCATGTATAAATATGAATCTTCTTGTGGCAGAACAAGGTATTTGCCACAACAAGATTCTTTTTCATACAGACTGCGAGAAGACTTTCACCATTCTCATTGACACATTCATAACCGCTCCCAATACACTTTCATATCCTGCCCTTCTTACACCAACCCTTCCATTAAAGTCTCCTAACATAATTATTCTTTCATTTATCCTTCTATAATCCAACGTTTCTCTTACATTCTCCCAAAACTCCTCTCGGATATTATCGGGGTTAGACATGTCCGGAGCATAAGCACCAACCAATAGGATTAAAAATAGCGTTATAAGGGAAAAGTTTGGCTTAAAAGTGGTTGTTGTGACTAAAATTGAGAAAGAGATCTCGAACAGATTAGTGGCTTACTAAAAAAGGGCGATATAAGGAGCACCCATTACCGACGGGCACACATGCGTAGATGTATGAATGTAGAAGAACCGAGAGAGGTGTGCCAAGATCGCTCTAAATGGAAATCCATAATCTCTGAGTTACGGGCGTGAGCGTATATTTATATTTATTTACATGATATTTCCCACAAGTTGTAGCCTAATATTCTCACTACGCAATATACTGTACATAATATATACGACTACTCACAACAATCAAACAAGGCTTGAGGCTCAAGAGGTATAGCTACGACCGTTGACTGGAATAAAAACTGAGTCTCCTTTTATTGTTACTGACTTGTCACTGTTAGCCTAGAGGAGGCTTTTACAGATTCACCGGGCTTGAGGCGTTAGAGCGCAGAAGGCGCCTAGCCAGTAACTAAGCTCGAGGGCTCCCTCGAGAGCCTCAGCTCGGGCCGTTACTTTAGGGTTATAACCGAATTGGGTGAGTCTCCTTCCTTTAAAATAAATAAGGAACACGACCCTTATGTGAGCGATACTAGCGCCAATATTGATTATTTGGAACTATTTTTGATATATGGCAATCCTGAGTAATGCATATTCTATTTATCTATATTGTAATGGCAGTTAGTGCACAGTGCTCCCAACTCTACCTGCTACGTACTTTTAGGTAGATTTCTATCCTGCGTGTTTTCCTCAATTCTACCACCTTACTCTTAAATCTACCATCTTTTTATATTTCGGAAAAAAAGTGAATTGTAATTATAAATACCCGGCGCCGTTATTTTTCCTGGTCGTCCGAATGAACATAGATATATTTTAAATATGATAGCACATACTGATTGGCTTAGTGTTTTTGTCGCCCAAAAGGATGGCGCAAAATATTGTAACTACCAACTTTTGATATAAAACCTACAAATAAAAATTCAGGTTGGCAATTTTGTGGTATGGTTATTTTTGGTCATGTTGGTAACACAAAGTTCGAGAGCTTCGAGAGTTTCATCCAGTTTCGTCGTCTAATTGTAATTCTGCAGTTTATTTTTGCCGTTTTCTGTGAAAATACAGTTATACTTGCAAATAATTTTCAATAAAAATGGCTCTTCACATTCCCAAAGCACCCGGAGTACCACAGATGCTGAAAGATGGAGCTCGGGTAAGATAAATTTATAACCAAAAACTGAAGGCGAGTCATGTGTGTGCTAATGCCGATAATCCAGCATGAATTTATTTTTGATGAAAAATACTATTATATCAAACAATTAAGTTTAAATAATAGGCCCAATAGTTAAAAATACAAGAAAAATGGTGTTAGGACATAAATTAGATGTTCAAATTATCCATTAAAGAAAAATAGTCATACTTCATTTATAAATAAAAACCTTTACTGCTATTTTTCAGATGTTAACAGGCTTAGATGAAGCAGTATTTAGTAATATAAACGCATGTAAGCAATTTGCACAAAGTGTTCGTTCAGCTTACGGACCTAATGGCATGAATAAAATGATAATCAATCATATTGAAAAACAGTTTATTACAAGCGATGCCGGTACTATAATCAGAGAACTCGACGTCGAGCATCCAGCTGCAAAGTTAATGGTCTTAGCTAGTCAAATGCAAGACTCTGAAGTTGGTGATGGAACCAATTTTGTCATTGTACTCTCCGGAGCATTGCTAGAAGCAGCGGAAGACTTGTTGAACTTGGGACTGAAACCCAGTGAAATTTCAGAGGGATATGAAAAGGCTCTCGATAAATGCATTGAATTGTTACCTAGACTTGTTTGCCATGAAATAAAGGACTACAAGAATATTGATGCTGTTGTAACTGGAATTAAACCGGCCATTATGTCAAAACAATATGGCAATGAAGACTTTATTGCTAATCTTGTAGCAAAGGCATGTATTGCCATTCTACCAGAGAAAACAACGTTTAATGTTGATAATGTCCGCATTTGTAAGGTATGTACATAACCAAGTTGTAAGTAACACTTATTATTTTATTTTTAATCTTTAACATTGTTATTTTTAACTTTATTATTTAGATATTGGGAGCTGGCCTTCATCAATCTGAAGTTCTTTCTGGAATGGTATTCAAGCGTGAGGTGGAAGGAGATATCAGTACAGCTACCAAAGCCAAAATAGCAGTTTACTCTTGTCCTGTAGATATAACACAAACAGAAACAAAAGGTACAGTGCTTATTAAGACAGCAGATGAACTTCTTGACTTTAGCCGAGGAGAAGAAACTCTTCTTGAGAAGCAGATAAAGGAAATTGCAGATGCTGGCATCAAAGTTGTTGTAGCTGGTGCTAAGTTTGGTGATATGGCACTGCATTTCCTGAACAAGTATGGAGTGATGGCAGTACGACTAAATTCTAAGTTTGACTTGCGCCGTTTAGCTAAGACAGTTAATGCTACAGTAAGTATATTTACATATTTAAAAAAAAAATCTTACAGTTGATGTAAAAATAGTATCAGCATATTCACAAATAAATAGAAGTAAAATAGCTTAGCATACATCTACTGTTCACTACAAAAATAATTCAGAATAAAGATTGATGAAGTTTCAATTCCCAACAAATGAATGAGGGAAAGTGAACAATGTCTCTTCAATTCAAAAAAATCACCTTAATATTTAAAATAATTTTAGGTGCTTCCGAGATTAACTACCCCAACAACAGAAGAACAAGGTTATTGTGACTCTGTGAGAGTAGATGAGGTAGGAGATACCAGAGTCGTAGCTTTTGTAACGGAGGCCTCAGAGTCACGAATTTCAACTGTTGTTATTAGAGGTTCTACTGACAATTACATGGATGACATTGAGAGAGCAATTGATGATGGTGTCAACACTTTCAAAGCAATTGCTAGAGATGGAAGGTAAGATCATTATAAAAACTTACAATTACATATACAAAAAAAAACTCAGATTAATTGAAGAATTAAATATAAATGTTGAAAATGAGTTCTAATATAAAAATATAACTCTACATCCTTTCGTCTTACTGTCATGGAAACAATTTAAGTACAACAGGTTTGATCACGAATGTGCTCCTTTTACGTAAAAGATTTTATATGTTAAGCAACATCATGAATATTATTTCAGTCTTTTTGCTTTAGTTTAATTATTTTTGTTTGTGTTTTTATTGAATAATCCAAATAAGATATATTAATGCTGTGCACCCAAATATCCTTCTTGAAACTTCTTAAAAAAAATATACATTTGAAATAAACAACCTGTCCAGTCCTAACTTTCTGAATATGCTTGAATGTACAAGAAATATACAGGTAAAGCTTGAATCTCAGCCAGAACAAACAATCTCTTTTTCGCTGATAGAGGTATCTCACTTACCCAAGTTTCTAGTTTATACAGGTACCGAAATGGCTCACACAGGTTAAATAAAAGATTGCTGTATCATGATGTATTTTTTAAGATTTATGAGTTATATGGCCATATGAATAATGTTTATATGTATTATACAACAAATTTTACTCCCAAAACGGAAACAATAAATATAATGTGTCTATTTTAATAAAATCCGTATATCCTATTTTTACCGTTTTTATAATTTGTAACATGCTTTTCTAATTCATAAATATGGAGTGGAACAATTGGATTTTCCTTCTAGAAATAATGTAGGACCTTTCTTTGGTAGTAATATTAATTAACTGCAGTAACATTGACTTATAATTAAAGTATGGGCCAAATTGACACAAAGACAATGGTCACTATCTAAGTTCCACTAAATTTAAGAAAGCATAAGCAGTACAGTTGCTATGTATGACACATTGTTAAGTTTAGCACAATGTAACAATGTGTTCTAACCATAAATCAATGGCAACTGCAGATGTCAATACATGCTTGGATTTCGCTTATAGAGTTACAGAAAGTAGCAGTCTCACTTATAAGAGGTCCAACACAAACATCTGAGGGTCCACCACTTTCTCTTACAAAGGCTTCTATTACTTATACATAAAGGTTTTAGAACCTAAAAAAAGGATCAGAAAGTTACTCACACAGAGTGTTCTTGCTTACCCAATTCGCACCTATCCAGGTTTGACTGTATTAATTATCAACAAAAAATATAACTATAAAAGTTGTTATTGGAATATGCTATATATTCCAATAACAACTTTTATAATATTTGTACAATATAAAATTCTTCTGTATTTAAGATTCTTACCTGGAGCTGGTGCAACAGAAATAGAATTGGCACAAAAGCTACTTCAATATGCTGATACACTACCGGGCCTTGAACAGTATGCAATCAGAAAGGTTGCTGTGGCACTAGAAAGTATCCCTCGATCATTAGCTGACAATTCTGGAGCAAATGCAACTGAGGTCATAAACAACTTGTACAAAGCACATAAGGTATTTACTTTGTTTATATTCAAACTTCTTCATCTAACCCTTACAAGTCTATATACCACTGTAATACTTATTTCTCAAGTGGAAATTTAGTAATATTACTGGCCTGAATGTCAATATCATGAGTGCAAACATTACTAAAAAATTAGTTGACTGAAAACTTGCAAATATATTTTTTAATCTCCTTATCGTTTATGTATATAAGAATCGCAGGTGTACTTTCAGATTTGGTACTTCTTGTGTGTCTGCAGAAATAAGTATTAAATAAATGAAATACTGTAAGGTTGTTCAAAAACAACGACTGGGTTCGATCCCCACATAGAACAACAATTTGTAGATGACACAAAGTGTTGTCCTCGAGTCTGGGTGTAATTTATGTCCGTTAATTCCATGATTGTAAAGCGCGCTGCGAAACAAACTTTAAACTAAAAAAATGTAAAATTATGGTATGGTATGGTCGCACAATAGTAAGTAAATGTTATGCGGAGGTTTTAGATTCGATTGTATGACCATACCCGGTGTCACAATACATGTTTCATGTGGCGGATCTGGGTTCGATAACCTAAGATTGTAAGGGCCTTCGCACACGACGTTTTTGTGCGCGCGGACGACGCGCGTTGATCGCGTTTAGGACGCGTAGCGAACGCAAGACTGTCGACGCGTTGTGAATTTATATCACCATAAACGCGCAGAGGATGCACTCCTCAACAAAAAAACATCGTGTGCAAAGGCCCTTATTTATCGAAAATCTTTTTTTTTTTTTACTTTTCTGAACGACCTTACAGTATTTCGGTTTTTGAATACTTGTTTCTGCAGGTACACAAGAGGTACCAAATCTACTTATACAGGATACATAGCTAAGTATATATTATCTAGCTTTTCGGACATCAGGTTGCCGGGTGTACCTAATATTTAAAATATCATTGTATGCGTACACCAATTTCCAGGAGAGGTATGTAAAAGTACACAGAAGGTACCAAATAACTGAATAAATATAGCCAAATCTGAAAAGTACCCCTCGATCCTGTTTTACATTATCGTTTCCTTTAAAATATATACCATTTATAACAATAATTATAGATAAAAAATACATTAACAACAAAAAATTTATTTAAAATGATGGGTTTTCTGCGATTCACATTATACAAATATGACCATTACATTACATATTACATTAATTTTAACTTTATTTTCTAGTTTTATGGAATTTTATTATTAAAACAATGATTATAAAATGAATCATCTTTCAGGATGGAAAACAAAACTATGGATATGACATTGAATCAGACAGTGGGGATGTTTGTGATGCAAAAGTAAAAGGAGTGCTAGATGCATTCCTTCTTAAGAGCTGGGGTATCAAGTATGCTATTGGTGTGGCTACTACTGTTTTGAAAGTAAACCAAATTATTATGGCGAAGAGAGCTGGTGGACCCAAACCCAAACAACCGGCTGGCAGCGATGATGAATCTTAATAACCTGTCACAGCATTTATTCACAAAGTTTAATGTATTTTCTTTGGTTTAAACATATTGGTAAATGTAACCTTTAACCTTATTGTATTTTAATTTAAATAACTTTGCTTTAATGGAATAAAATATTATGTTCAACTTAACTTTGGTTCATGTCATAAGACCTTTAATAAATAGTTAACTAAAACTCTCAGATGTATTAATCTAAAAGTATCCTAAGCTACAGAAAAGGATATGGGATGTAAAGGATGAGATAAGTTGATCAGGGTCCAACAGTAGCCCTCAATTAACATCCACATCAATGAGAAATGTCTGCAGGTGATAGTTTCAGTTAAACCACTTTTCTATATGATGCTGTGGTAAACGTTTTTTTATTTGTATGAAAAAGTTTTACAGCAGCAATGCATTGCATACACATGGCGTGGCATCCCACAGTGTGCTATACCAAGCGAAGTACCTTAAATATTGTAAATATGAAATTCGTACTGGCAATACTGAAATGGGTCGGTAAGTTCCCAGGGTCGCGGATGGAGAGGAGTGTTGGTATTACGGTGTGCCACTCGCCTTGCCCTCCGCGACTCAGCGAGGTCGCACCGCAGATGCGGCGGCGGTGGGGCTGCGAGGGAGGGATTAGCCCACCCCTTGCAGCCGCATTTCACGTAATCCCGGCGGCAACGCTGGGACCGTGGGCCTCTGTCTTTTTCAAGACGGAGGCCGTGAGGAGTGAACCTCTATAAACAACTCAAGGCGGCGCCAGCGGGGAATCCCGAACCTGCATTGCACGGTGTCGCCTCCGAGGTGCGCCCCAGACCATCTTGGGGCGCGGGGCGACCAGTGGGCGTCGCGGTGTCACGTGCTAGTCATGCTCATGCAACGTTTGGTTTTTAGTGGGTACGTCCCTCGTGGGGTAAGCCCCACCGACCCCACTGTTGCCCTGAACAGTGGAGATGCATAAGGTGCATTTTCCAAACGTAAAAAAAAAAGAATTCTGGATACCTCGTCAACAGTGCAAGGAGAGAATTCAGATAACTTATTATGTTTAATGTGTTGGTTCAAGTTAGATAACGTATGTATGTTATTTTTGTTGTGAAATTTAGCTGGTATTTTATTAGATAATTGTGTCCCTATATTTGCAAAAAAAGTAGTAAAATGGGTGTGGTATGGTCGATTCTTTCACGAGAGACGTCATAAATCGTTTTGCCGAAGATCCTCGAAAATTACTTTGAAAATAGATGTCTAATTAAATTAACTTAACGAATGTAATAAAATACATATTTATTTATTTCACTACCTATACCTACTATAAATCAGGATCTCGTGGAGTTCCACGGGGACCCTTTTCTAGCTTTCTCTAGCTTTGGACCCTTTTCTATGGAACCTCGGCTATGATGCAGTGCTACGCAACGATCTCCCCATTGGTGTAAATGTAGGTTATGCAGACGACACCTCACTAGTGACCATTGGCTAAACCTTCGAGAGGACCAAAGAACTAGCCGAGCTCGGGGTGGAAACTGTCATTGCAAAAATTCACGACCTAAGCTTAAAAATTGCGCTGTGCAAACCACATTGGTTCAACTCGTACCTCCAAACTAGGGAGCCACCTGACACATGAGTCCGAATAGGTATCTGAAGTCAGGGTACGTTGGTACATGAAGTACCGCGGCCGTACCCTTGACAGTCGCTGGGGTTTCGAGAAACACTTCGAGCGCTTAGTCTCCTGAATGGAAAGAGTGTACAAACTGTTACCCAATTACGGAGGATCAAGGAAAGAAGTTTGCCGCGTCAATGCGGGCATTGTACGGGTGCCTTTTCGGCTAAGAGACTGGCTTTCCGCCACTGTAGGGCCAAGATTAACAGCGTGCAGCGAAGGTTCACTAAATGTAATTAATTGTTTATTTATTGTTCTTTTGTTACTGTGTCTTTTACTAAAATTCACTGTTACTAATATTAATATGGATGAGTCTGAAATAAATGAATTTAATATTAAAAATTAACTGAAAAAATTTTTTAGGATTATAATTTTGGAATTAGCCAATGAAAATAATTGAATGAATTTTTAATACTTGTTTTTATTACAAGTTCGGTGAAAAATATTTTAACAAGAAAAGCAATCAAAAATAACAGGCTTGTACGACGCATAAACAGAACGACCAATTATTTTATTTACTGAAGAAAAATATATACTGTCAGCTGTCAACTCGTTGTGCAAAGGGAATTATCGTTGCAGATTTAAATTCAATAATTATAGAACACTTAAAATATCAATTTACACTTAATAATAATTATCAATAATGTCGTCTTACAAAGTAAGTTGCGTTTTTATTAAATACATCATAATTTAACTTTTCTGTACTGTTGTATTCTTGAAATGACCTCAATCACAAGACATTAATAGTCCAATGCAAAACGAATGTATATGTTGTCTTTTTTAGCCCATTGACTCTAAAAGAGAGGAGTTTAGAAGGTATTTAGAAAGAGCTGGAGTCATGGACGCATTGACGAAAGTGCTGGTTAGCTTGTACGAAGAACCAGATAAACCAGAAGACGCCTTGGAATACGTTCGTAAACATCTGGGTACTGATGGCGGAGAAGATGAACTGGAAGTAGCCAGGGCTCGTATTGCTGAACTAGAGGCAGAAAATGCACTTTTAAAAGGAGAAACAGCCCCAGCGGAAGGGTAAATTAGGTTATAGCCCTTGTCAATTGTACAAATGATCTCAGACACATTTATTAATGATCTCAAAAAACATAATTGTTGAACCTTTAAAGATATAAAGTTAATGTATGCACAACACAAGAATATATTGTTATAACTTAGGTGAGATTTAAGTTTGAGTGTAGGAGAGCACATAAATTTTTTGTTCTTTTACGTGTTGTTTTATTTGACAATTAGAATTAAATATTAGCACACCATTTCACTGAAATTGGATCTGGAATTCAATACGGGTAAAGGTGAACGCTTACTGTTTTATTTACAAAATTGACCACCAACATGAGTGCACAAACTAAATTTTAATCAAGATTCAACATTTTTCTGTAACACATCTTGTATTTCGTGTATGTAATATGTTAATGGGGACGGGTAATAAATAACTACCACAGCAGATTCTTTTTTATTAATTTTAAATGAATAATTATGTTCTGCTTATAAATAAAAAGTGCTTCATTGTAAGCTCCAGGGAAAGAGGCTGTACACAATATTTAAAAAAAACGTTTCTGATGTTATTATTATCCAATGTGATATTAATTAGCTCATGTTACATATTGTTTGATTACATATTGTCGTACAACTTATGAAAAGTGGAAGTTCTACTAAAATATTTTGAAACCCACACCCAGCTGATGTGTCCTGCCCCAGTTTTGCCAGCCATAAGCTGGTGATGATTTTACATTTTCCCTAATTCAAATCTATTAAAATATTCCTAAATATAGATCAATAGGTGAAAAAAACATGGGCAGTCATAAGGACTGCTGAAAGTAGTTAAAACTCAAAACAGGTGGAAAAGTGTGTTAATAGTTTAAAAATCAATAATTAATCAACAAAATAAACCCTTGTATCTTAACAATAAAATTTAAAATTGAATACAAGAGAAATAAATGAAAAAAAGTTGAAACTAAATATGTTGCTGATGTTTATGTTGTTCATGATATCTATAAGATTTTCCCCTACCAAAAAGAAGTTTTCAATTCAAAAAACATCAACAAAAAGGGCCAGTTGATAAGAAATTTAGTGACTAAGGATTATATGAAACATGCATAATATTAAAAGTTTACATTTTCATTTTTAATATTGAATCACATGATCACAGTCGACACCATACATCCATTTATGCATATTTTTTTTTAAAAAGGCTATCTTAACTAACTAGTTTGTTAATACCAAATCAATATTTCTTCTGTACCCTAGCAAAAAGTTTTGCATAATACATTTTCCCTTTTACTCTCTCTTTCATTGCTTCAAGTTTTCTTCCAAACTTCTGTAACCATCCTCAATTCTTATCAACAAGCTGCTTATAGCTAATCAAACCTTCAGATATTGTTTAATACTATATTTCTATTCTGGTCTCATTAAAATGAATGATTCAGTTTGTCTCTTTTTTGCATAAGGGGTCAAACAAGCAGTGAGTCATCTAATGTTAAGTGATCATTGCCGCCCATGAACATCCACAATACTATAGGAACTGTAGATCTGTTGCCAGCCTTTAAAGGAAAAAGTATGCTCTCCGTATGCCAATATGTCACCCAGGTAAATTTTGGCAAAATAATTTCTTATATTTACTACATATTCTAAAATTTTCAGTCTGATATCACAAATAAGATAAGATACCTAGTTATTTGCATCATCAGACACCAAACACAAACAGCTAGTAAACAATATAATTTATATTATCATAGGAAGCTAGAAATAAAATCAGCAACTATGTGTAACATATTGTTTAATTTAAAACAATCATTTACTAAACCATTACATGATTGATCGCCATAACATAATCTAGGTGATTTTTTTTTCTTCAAGCTGCAGCACTGATAAGCTCGGTGTATTTCTTCACTTTGCTGGCAACACTCATGTCTACATATTTGTCACCAATAGATACAATCATTCCACCAATCAGGGAAGGATCAACTTTTGCTGTGAGTTCAATTGTCTCATTACCTTTCAGGAATTTCTGTAATTTGAAAAATTACATACTAGTTTACACATTTATTTAAGAATATATAAAATTTTGGCACCACAAATATTTTCACAAATCTAAAGGCAAACAATAATATTGATAATAAATATTTATTACTTCTAAGCATAAACTAAGGTTTTATAATAGAGAATATCTGTTTCACTATAAAGAGTTAATCAATGTTTGTTTTAAGGTTTTAAAAAAATGTGCTCATTTCCAACTTATGAGGAGTTTATCATGATAATCATAACAAGAGAGATTATAAAGAGTTAACACTGTTACTTAAAAACTGAGAAACTGGAGGATGGGGTTTACTTGGTAAAAATGGAGGGGTCATATGGGAGGTCTACTTCCCTTCATCTTCATCACATGCATTAAATGCTAATAATAACATTGTTCTTAACATCATTAAAAAAGAGATATCATCAAACTTTTACTTGCTAACATAATCATAATGTGTCAGTTTTGCATAGGGAAAACAGAAAATTGAAGTTCAAAAGAAAAAAAAAATCACAACTACCAACTAATTCTAAAGCACATCCATTTACTGACACAGCAAATACTATTTACATTTCACTCAGCATATTACTTCCCACACATAACAGAGCAATCAAAAACTGAATTTTTTTATTGCCTTTCCCATCAAATCAAAAATCCCATTCTCTATAGGAACATACTTGTAGCATACAGGGTTGTCTTATAATTCGATAAAAACCAGTAATAAATTTTTTATTCAATCATATACCTTTAAAGCAGCTTCCAAGCTTTGTCTTTGAGCTTGATCTAAAGGTTTGGCTGTGATAACCTCACAAGTTACTTCACCTCGGTGGCCAGCCATCATGATCTTGAATGCATTGATTACAGCCTCTAATTTTCCAAGCCGACCATTTTCAGCCATGAGGCCCATCAGATTACTGGTAGTAGCTGATAGGTTGATCTGAAAAAAGCATTTATGTTAAAAAATTATATATATAAATTAAATTGATACCAAGGTGTACAGACAGCACACACCAAAAGCGTTAGGCCTTTAAGGCATTGTAAAGGATAGGTTATTTTGTAATGGGAATAGTGTGGGGGAAAAGAAGAATCCTTTACATCTCCCCATCCCCAAAACTTGCCCCTGAATTAAAAAAAATTCACAAATTCCTGTTAAAAAGTATATAATGTTCATGATATTTCACTTTTCCCAGTTGTCGCTTACCTTGGATGAAACCTGTTTCAGGGCGTCCACTTTTAAACTTCTCTTCAGAGTAGGATTGATAAGAAATTCTTTAAGTTTGGCATCAGTTTTCATAGACTGCTGGAACTGGCGCAGTTCTTTTTCCACAATTTCTAAGCTCTTGGTTTTGGAAGCCGCAGAATATAAAGCTGTAGCATATCTGCCTTCCAAACCGAATACTTGCACTGCAGGTTTGACAAGCTGAGCTGCTGCTGAAGACGTGCTCAGCGACCGCACCTGAGGACGATATTACGTAATAAGCTTTTTCAAATTATAATTCCAATTTATTGAGTATAATTTAAAGAAAAAAGCAATTACGAGCATATTTGTCTTGATCAGAGACATAGTAACAACCGTAATTAAATTATTTAACTATATTCCTCAATTTACTAGGTCCTCAATCGATGTCCGACAGCAGACAGCTATAGACAGTAGACCAAAGAGCATATAAAATAGCAGTAGATACTAGACAGCTATCACCTACACAGAATATATAAATTTCAGGGTTGTTATGAGGTGGCCGAACGAAAGTTCGGTTTCAGTCGAGTAACGACAAAAAGACGAGTCTGGGTTTCGGCGGCAAACCTGCCGAAACTGATCGAAACCGAAACTGCATTCATGAGTTCTTACGCTGTGATTGGCCATGTTCGCCCGGCGCGTTAAATTCCATCCAAACGAATAATTGAATCCAAAGAATACCTAATCATGTCTTGACTGGCATGATCCGAAAGAAGTAGTTGAGTTATTCTTAATAATGCGTAATATGACAAAGTGAGTATTGCTTTCTTGGCTTACATAGGCTAAACTATAAGACGTACATAAAATGATGTATGAAAGAATTGTAGATCTCTAAAAATGCTGAATAAAAGTGAGCGATGACATATCTCTATCTTCTACGGTTATCTCACAATAACTACTTTTTCTTAAAACAATCAACTAAAAATAATGCCCTATTTACGACGCTATGTTTTCGTATTCAGTATTAATCCTTATCCAAATAAATATGTTTGTAAGCAGCATAGCATTAAATGAGTATCAAATGCGGCTACAAGTCGAAGGGGTTAACCCTTCTCCTTGCAACCGCATTTCACTTAATCGCCCGGCGGCGACGCTGGGACCGCAGGCCTCTGTCTTTTTCAATGCGGGGGAACGAGGAGTAAACCTTTATAAAAACTCATAGCGGCATCAGCGGCGGAGGGCGAGGACTCCCGAACCTGCATTGCACGGTGTCGTCTCCTAGGAGCGCGCGATATCTTGGGGCGCGGCGCCCTTTTAAGGGCCCTATCCTATAATTGATTTTGCGAGAAAATCTGTCGTTTATAATGGAAACACCGAGAGGACCACCTAACACAGCGACGGAGACGACATCGCACACAAAGCGATTTTCGGCGTCATACATTGCTCGACGCAAGCAGCTGGAACCGGTAGATGTACAGGCGAAGGCTGCTATCCAAATGCAACTCGTCGAGAAAAAGCTGGAGGCGGAGTTGGCACGATTGGAAGCAGATGAAAAAGCCGACGTCATAACACACAGCCGGTCTGTTGAATACGTACACGTGAAGCAAAATGTTAAGGAGCGGAGGGAGAACAGCCAAGTGCATACTTGTGCAGCAATCAAGCCGCGGGCTCGGACCCATCCGACGCTTATTAGCACCGATCAGCTAACACATATATTGGAGGCAATGAGTCAGCCCAGTACGCCGAATCAAGAGGACAGACTCTTGAGCTGCCTGGACAGATACCGAATAATCTAACAAATTTAAAACGACTACAAATAAGAAATGAACATCACGAGTTACCGCAAAAGTGCAAACTTAGTGGCGGTCATACGAAGGTGGTGATTAAAATAAGCTCGGCGCCTAGAAGAATGATGCAATGGAGTAATGCAGCAACGCGCAGGCCGGCCGCCGCTGACCCCGCCGGCACAGTACGCGCCCCCCGTGGTGAGCACGATGGCCCACGTATCAGCGAGCTCAAATACAGCGTGCGACGAAGTGTTGAAAGTACAGTGAACTGTCCGGTGCCGAAGTGATAACGTATGCCTCAGTGGACGAAAATGCGTCCGGTGTCGAATTGTTGCTAACAAATTTGTACAAAGACACTGTATACATAAGTGGTGTAGATTTTAATGGTTGTATTTGTCCGATACCTAAATAAAATAAATTTTGAACATGTAAATTAAACTTTGATAAAGTTTAATTTACATGTTCAAAATTTATTTTCAGTCAATAATGTCAATTGTAAATATTTGCTACAAAAAGTGTATTGGGTGCTGCCTCACTTGATGATGGCTGATGATAGGTCCAGGAAGTAGTGCTGAGAGTCAGCACCAGGGGGCGGTGTAAGCGATGGTTTGTTGTATCACTTTTTAAAATAATTTTTGTTTTAATTATTTATTTTTCTGTACTTTGTATTGTTTAGTTTTTATTATCTATGTTATGGCACATAGTTGTTGCATAGAGGTAGATGTAAATTCGTTAGGATTTTTAAAATAATAAAGTTTGGAGGTAGATGCGGACACAGTTGTATAGTAGTCGTCCAAGCGTTACATTGCGCACAATACGTTGTTTGATTTCTCTGCCCCATTCGCCGCGATCCTTTATAGTACTCTTTCTTATTTTCGGTTATAAAAATCACGCAAAATTTATTACAAAGACCCACACATTGAGATAGTTGTGAGCTTGGCGCGAGCGAATGATGACGTCATTAGTGACGTTTTTTCCGCGGCCACAATGATTATAGTGGTTAAGTGGAAAGGGAACCAATACTGGTCACTACTGACCAAAATAATTAAATAAATATACGCCCATGTCCGTAACCCAGAGAGGTAGGCAGAGATAATGGTGTGGCGGACTTAACACTGAACATCGAGGCGGGACGCCAACACGGCACGCCACTCGATCGCACAGTCTCTCGCGCACCTCAGTAGGTAACGGTTGTCCAGCCACGCGTACTTGCATTAACTGGCGCCGCCACAGCCAAACCTCAGAGTGTACATCAACAAGCGAGTAAACGCATATTAACCGAACATACGGTGTTTCCTTGCGGACACTATCCGCTATCCTCGGATCCTGAACGTCGCATATTACAACGTTTATGGTGGACAGGCACCACGTGCCAACACTGCCAAAATGGATTTCCATTTGGCGCGATCCTGGCACACCTGTCTAGCTTCTTCTACATCCATACATCTATGCATACAAGCTCGTCCTCCATACATATATCTATGCATACAACTCCTTATTTAGTATTTTACTAATCTGATCGATATAAGTTCTCCTAGGACGTCCCCTACCAACGCTTGTTGTTGAATTTGTTTCGTTACTCTCCCTTCATTCATCTTTTCAACATACCCGAACCACCGAAGCATACCTTTCTCAATTCTAGACACATCCTCTTTTAAGCCACACGTTTTCCCTTATAACGCTATTTTTAATCCTATTATTCAACGTCACGCCTAACATACTTCTTAATGATCGCATCCCAACGGTATTACTTCAATACATAAAAGTGGGGGCTAGTACAGCATTGTGTATTGCCAGACGAGCCTTCATAGACACATGCTTACTCCTCACTACTTTACCTATAGCCCCATTCATTTTATTTTCGGCATTCACTCGTCGTTCAAAATCTTTAACGTGTCTACCATTTCTACTAAACATACATCCAAATACACAAACTCTTCCACCTGTTCCACTTCTTTGCCGTTAACATTTATATTAATTACTGTCTTACTTTCAATCATAATTACATTCGTTTTATCTACATTCATCTTCATAGCTGTACCTTCCAACCATACAAGCCTTTCTGTCGAATCGCTCCTTCCGATACCGTGTAGAAGGCACCCTATCTTCCGCCCACCCCATTCAAGCCGGAGTCCCCCAAGGCTCTGTCTCATCTCCCCTGCTATTTTCACTTTTTACCAGTGACATTCCATAGGATCCGCAAGTTAATCTAGCTCTTTTCGCAGATGACAAGGCCCTTTGTTACGCAATTCGACACCTAGGTAGAGTCATTCTACGCCTCCAGGCCGCAGCCTCTGCTAGCAGAGTGGTTTGCTAATTGGAGAGTAGAAATTAACCCCGAAAAAAGTGTAGCAATACACTTTAATCGATACACCCGCCCAGGACGCCCCAAACCATCGCGCAGATTAGGGCAAATCTCCTATTCGGCCAACCTAACCCATGGCGGAAAACCGCAAAGAACCTAGGTGTCACGTTAGATGAAAAACTTAATTTCACAGCTCATCTCAAAGAGATCCGACGTAAAGCATCAGTAGTTAGCAGTAATTTTTACAATCATGCTGCGAACCTTTTCCCTTATATTGAGGGACGGTGACAGCTTTACACCAATCTTCTGGTACTAGACCATGTCTCCAACATATGTTGAAAAAGACCCACAGCACGCTTGCAACTAAACCTTCTCCAGCTCTCATCATTTCAAGGAAAATCCTGTCATACTCGGGTGCTTTACCCAATTTCATTCTTTTCATAGCAATCAAAATTTCATTCAAATTTATCGCCTTTTCTTCATCATTGTCTGCCATATGCGCAACCAATGCCTCGTCACATGCAAACAAACTTTCAAAATATCCCTTCCGCCTCCTCAGAATTGAGACTTCATCATTCAGAATATCTCCATTCTCAACAACATTCATTACCGAAAGACATACTACATCAAGGTGAATATAATACTACCAAATACCACTTTAAGAAAAACTACTGAGATTTGCACGAATTAAAATATGTTTGTGAATGGCATTTTAAGAATGATTGTAATAAAATCACTAAAATATCAACCAAATCGAATACTTTTGAATGAGATAATGTTTTTAATAGGGCTCAGCTAAGGCTGGGCATTTGTTGTTTAAATTAAATTGTACGGCGGGTGAAATCGCGGGCTTAACCTTTTACCGTATCTATCTAAATATACTTTTAACGAAAATTACTTTTATTATTTTGGCCACATTTAAGCACAATGTTGTTGATCTCAAATGTTAAGTTTTTTCAAATATGGAATCTAAAATTTTTATAGAAGCCTTGATGACAACAACCCTACATTTTATCGATATCGACAACCAAGCGTACTTCGCTATTTAACCCGATAGGTTGGTAGCATCATTTTTTCTCTTCTGTCAGAAAATATGAAGATAAATAATTGCACATATCGAGACCCATAAGCCAAAATAAACGAGAATATGGCGTTGGTTTAAAGGTCTCGTTACCAGGCCATAAATACTTCTTTAAAAAATTGTCTTGACCATCTGTCTCCACTGCAACCAATTTTATATAATTATCTATGACTCCAACCAATTCCCTGTTTTGGCTTTGTCTATGTAAGCCACGCCACAGAGTACGAGCTTGTGAAAAATCTTATGTAGTTAACTGTAGTAGTTAGTAGAAATATATTTAACTTGAAATCACTGACTCGAAAATAATTTAAGATTTTATTTTTGCAATATAATTGAGTCTATAATTTAAATATGGCTTCAAATGAGGGCCGAGGTGCGCAGTCAAACTTGCATCAGCAAGACCTAACCAAACTAGTAAGTTAGAAGTTGTTTTCCTCATACGTAAATGTATATAATACATTCTATATAAAGTACATTGATTATAATATGATATTCTTAAATTTAGAGTGTTACTTTTATTGTACTCTACTAACCTGAAATACATAATGGAAGCATTTCTATTTGAGTATCTAACTTATCACACGGTTTCAAGAGTCTACTTGTTACTTTTCAGGATGTTACAAAGTTGTCAGCTTTATCTCCAGAAGTAATATCAAGACAAGCTACCATCAACATCGGTACCATTGGTCATGTAGCTCACGGAAAGTCAACAGTGGTAAAGGCCATATCAGGCGTCCAAACCGTCAGATTTAAAAACGAGCTTGAGAGAAACATTACTATTAAATTAGGTAAGTTCTTTCTGCAAGTTAAAAATACTTATATAATAATTTTTCTTCAATATTATTATTAATTCAACTATTTGTATAAAAAATATTACGTTAGTGAAAATTATTCAAAAATATCTTTCTTTTGATGAAAAGAGATCCATTCAACCATTCAATGCTTTCATTTTTCTTATATATTTAAAAATAATCTTGAAAATGTGTAATAGTTTTTCTGAATACTTGCATATTCACCTGTTGATCCCACCCAATAGTCATTATAAGCCACTATCTATGTATTAACATAGTTTTATAACTGTTTTCTTAGACTGTACATGCACATCTGTTCAGTAAAGAAAGTGTTAAAAATTGTAAATCTAACTTGTGAATGTAGGTTGCTGCTTTACTTAACCTATAACTTTATCTAATTTATTAATATTTGGGAATATCATCTAAGTTTCTTATGCTTATAATTTTTTATATAAACCGACCTTTGCAATGTACCATGTGAATAGAATCTGAATTAGCTACAACCCCTTATTATATTGCTACTTTATTATCCAAAAAAATTAAAACAATTATTAATTAAATCACATGGTATGTTGCAGAGCGCCTGTCGGAATCTTATATAAGAGTGTATCGTGATATGGCAGATGAGAAGAGAGAAAATATTTTTTATGAAAAAATAAGACGGTCTAAAAAAAGGGCGATGTCACCAGAACCTGAAGTATTCTTACCTGCATCAAAGAAACAAAAGAAAAGTGAACAGAAAGGTGATGAATATATTATTGAAAAAATAATTGATGTCAAATTTGAGTCTGGAAATGAGTATTTTTACATAAAGTGGAAAGGCTGGCCTGACAGTGCAAATACATGGGAACCTATTAATCACTTGGATAACTGTCCAAATATGTTAAAGAGTTTTTTAATGCAGAAGGAACTGAAATATTGTGAAAGTATTGAAAAACTGAAGAAAGAATTGTCCTTTGATAATTTGTTAAATGAAGAGAATCTTCTGAAAAGGTTAGATGAGGTTGAAGAAACTTCAATATCAAACTTGAGACAGAGTTTAACACTCAAACTGCTCTCTATGATAATGTTACGGGAATGTAATGAATGTCATGCATCAGAGCTGGTTCAAAATGGTCGAAATTTATTACAGCTTTATGTAACAGCCAAGAAGAGATGTAAACAGATGATGGCACTTCAAGAATGGGAAGAGCATTTAAATCAAGTGGACGACTGTAAAAAACTGGGTGTAGAAAATAATGTAGACTTTTCAGGGCCACCAGAAAATTTCACCTACATTAATCACTCTATACCTGGTGTTGGTGTAATCATTCCAGAGAATCCACCGATTGGTTGTGATTGCACATCATGTAATTGTAGATCAAAGTCTTGTTGTGGGATGCAAGGTGGCATCTTTGCATACACTTACAATAAAAGATTACGAATTGCATCAGGCATACCAATCTATGAATGTAACAAAGCATGTAAATGTTCCATAGAATGCAACAATAGAGTAGTTCAAAGGGGAAGAAGTGTTAAATTAACAATTTTTCGAACATCAAATGGGTGTGGATGGGGTGTACGGACTGAACAAAAAATAAAAAATGGACAATTCTTATGTCAGTATGTAGGGGAAGTAATAACATTTGAGGAAGCTGAGAAGAGAGGGAGAGAGTATGATGCTAATGGATTGACATATTTGTTTGATCTTGATTTTAATTCTGTTGAAAATCCGTATGTGGTTGATGCAGCCCATTTAGGTAATGTGTCACATTTTATTAATCACTCTTGTGATCCCAACTTGGGCGTTTGGGCTGTATGGGCAGATTGTCTTGATCCTAATCTTCCCATGTTAGCATTATTTGCAACGCGTGATATTGAATCAGGGGAAGAGATATGTTTTGATTATTTACAAAAATCATCAGATTGTGAAGTGGCAGAAATAAATAGTTCAACTGCAATACCTAACAATGTAAATGAATTAATTAACGGAGAAGGTGGTGTGCCCAGAGACAGTCCAAGTACTGCAGAAGCAAGTTTAGCAAATGCGCCTAGTTCTCCGTCCAAATCGAGGTTTGAAATTCAACAACAAAGTAATATATCCCTTAGAAATACTGAATGTAAATGTGGGGCACTAAAATGTAGAAAATATTTGTTCTGATTTCGATATTATTATTTCGGTATATATATGTAAATATGTATATATATATATATATATATCTATGTATATATACATATATATATATATATATATATATATCTGCTGTATCAGCTTCTCAATTATATTAAGTTTGCAACTATAGAATAATTTGTGGCAAATATGTAATTAAATAAACAAGTTTTAGATTGATTCCTAATGGACAAAAATAAAATGGCACCATGTAGTGTGATTTTTAATTTTGCTCATTAATATAAAAGAAATTACATTAGTAAAAATGTAACTGATTGAATCTATAAAACTTAAATATATATATTTATGCATAAAGCCTTGTGACAAGAGAAAGAAGTAAGAGAATTAGATTTTGAATTATTATCAATAAACATTGTCTTTCAAGATCACAAATAACAGTAAGTCGTATATTTTTGTTTTACATGTTTTCTTTAGAAAAATATAAATAAAATAAATATACGCTCACGCCCGTAACCAAGAGGGGTAGGCGGAGATTATGGATTTCCATTTGCCGCGGTCCTGGCACCGCTCTCGCTTCTTCTACATCCATACATCTATGTATACAAGCTTGTTGGTTACGGGTACTCCTTATATCAACCTTCTTTAGTACATTACTAATCTGATCGATATAAGTTCTCCTTGGACAACCCCTACCAATGCTATCACTCACGTTTGCAACATAAATTTGTTTCGCTACTTTCCCTTCATTCATCCTTTCAACACGCCCGATCCACCGAAGCATACCTTTCTCAATTCTAGTCATAACATCCACTTCTAAGCCACACTTTTTTCTTATAACACTATTTCTAATCCTATTATTAAACTATATGACTACAATTAGTACACAGTAAAAAAATATCAAATGTAAAAATAAAATAACAATCTTCATGCAACTACCCAGTTGTGCACCAAATGTGCAGTTATGGTGACTTAAGTAAATTCTTAAGTTAAGTAATATTAGTGGTGGGTTTAGGAGGTATTATATACCTAATATTAGTGTGGTGGGTTTAAAAGGTATTATATACCTTTTCTATCAGTTATGTTATATATGCTTTAATCGTGAGTCTGTATCAACCTTTGCCAGTGTAAGAATGCTACAAAAAATAGGTAATTTATTCTGTTCAGGGAATCTCGGTTAAAAGTCCTTGTTACCGTGGGTTCACACTGCCAAAACTTTCACATAAAACATGTTGTTATATCTCTCTTTCTCTCTAAAAAAACTGAGATGACTATCTTTTATGTGAATATTTTCGGCAGTGTGAACTCACAGTACAGGCAGTTTAGGCATTACGAAAATACTTCTAACAGATTCTCTGTCATTAAGAAATATTATATTTTAAAATAATTAGTAAGAGATTTAACAAATAACATAATTAAGTACTCACACCCTTGTTACACATATGCTACAAATTCTCTTTTGGCACGGTCTAGGCACTGGGCATGAAATTAAAATGTTCTTTATTAGAAACGCCATAAATATCTATTTCATACTTTAGTTATTAACAAAGCGTTTTTGTGTTCAACAACAGCAAAAAATTAAGAAAAATAAAAGATATTACATCGAGCTTAGGAACTTTATTGCCAGTTCTTGAATTGGTTGAATTCAAGAGGTTCATGAATTTTTATTGAACATATATACATATAATAAAAATGTAACCGCTCTAAAGATCGCTGTCTGCACCTGGAAGATATTTGAGAAAAACTATTGTTGGGGTCCTTCATAAACACAATAAAACCCAAAACAATGATTATTAGAATATTTGTTTGTATGTCTGTTTGTCTGTGCGTTTGTTATCGCTAATCTCAGAAATGGCTTAACCGATTTGGGTGCGTTTTTCACTAATGTATTGTGATAAGCTTCACTTAACATTTACTGTTTGTTTTATCTCAATCGGTTTATAAATAAAAAAGTTATATCAGTTTGTGATAAAAATGCTATAAAATAGAGTACTATTATATAGATTAATATTAAGTAGGTAATATCATTTCGATTAAGTAAAATTGCAGGGCGGGTGAAAACGCGGGGCACAACTAGTTACATAATATCAACATTTATTATTTTACTTTAGGTTTATTTAGAATCAATGTAAGACTTTAGATTAAAGGAATTACATTGAATTAATGTATCCTACATTCTGAAAATCTAATATTTTGAACAATCAATTAATCAATTTAAGATCGACATGTTTACCTAGCACACCTCTCTACATCCATACATCTATGCAAATATGGTCATCAGTTACAGTAATTACAATATCGCCTCTCTTTAGTATGTCACTAATCTGGTTGATATAAGCCCTACTAAGAAAACCGTTACCAACACTGGTACTCACTTTTGCAACATAAATTTGCCTTGACTTTATTCATGAACTTAAGTAAGTTATAAAAATTAAGATTTTATGCTTGTACTAAACTTGTTAACATGTTTATAACATGTTTAAAAAGAGAGAATAATAAATGTAACTTCATTTACAAAATTCCTGGGTATTAAACAAAATATTATCCTGGAGCCTTTATTTCCTAAGCTAAAATATGTGCCTTGTAATAATAAGTAATAATAAGAAAGAAGGAGCATGAAATACATGAGTGATAAGTGTGATCACTTAAGGTTCATTATTTTGGGACATTCGGAAAGTAATTTTGTTGTTTTTTTCCAATGAAACTGAAGGATGAGCAGTAGCATGATTCCCATTAAGGTTTTTTGTTCTTAGCTGGTAAAATCTAATCTATGTATTTTTTTAATATAAGGCATTGAATTAAAAGTTTCTCGGTCTAAAAATTGTTCTAAAAACTTAAACAAATGATAATCAGTAGGTACCAGATTCGGAGATTATAGAAAAAGGTGTGGCAGTATATCCCATACCAGCTGAAAACATTTTTGGCGAGTTCTCTGTTTCGGAATTTACCGTTTTGTTTTCAAGTAGAAGCCATAAAAATTGATTCCTTAAAAACCACCAAACACATGTATATGATAAATATCAGATTTCAAAGTGATCTGATGTGGTCCATCTTTTTCTGATAATAGAATCTATATGTCCAGCTTTAAGATTAAACCTAGATATTTAACATGATCATGAATGGTCTAATTTGATAAATTTAGTCTCTCAGTAATGTGACAAGTTATTCTTAGATGGTTTGTATCAATTAATCCCTTTATTATGTCTTTAGTAGCTTCAACTAGTCTTCCAAATGGTGATGCATCTAAAAGGTCAAAATCTCCGGTTCTAAATTATGCAAAGCTGATTTGCCACTCATATTCTGTATATATATTTTCTCTATACACATGAAGTAAATTTTTTCTTGTTTGTACAGTATTTTGAATCTATCTTTGAAAGAGTAGAAGAACTATTGCATAGAATGCATCAATTATTTTCACAAGCAAGCTTTGTTAAGTCCTCTGTTAAAATATGTAATGAAGTGTGTGACGTTGATGTGAAAAAATACAACTAGGTCCGCTAGTAAGAAATAACGAAATTACTTTTCGAACAATCTGACATAATAATGAATATTCTGTTGTAAATTAAATATCCTACTAGTATTCAATATATATATATATATATATATATATATTGTTTTCGAAATGTATGATTCATTTCACCATTGAGCCGTTGATAGAGTCTATATAACTCCTGAATCTCGTTGCCCTAATAGCTAACGGCCACTCCATCTATCATCCTAATTTTAAAATGTTACTATAATTTCATGTATTATTATAACAAACAAATATTTTTTAGGAAATTATTTTTTTGATCTGTCATTGGATCTAAGTACATGTTTGTTCATTTTTAGTAAATATTTAGTTATAACTTAGTATTTTTGTACACTGTAGTGTATTAAATAAATGCAATTATTAACTCTGTATATTTTTATTTTGTTGAAACATTGTATGTAATAATGTTCCATTTTAAGATGAGGATTTAAAGAAAAGTTTGTTATAGTTACAAAAAAAAGGATAATGGAGAGGTAAAAAGGATAAAAAAGTAGCAGATATGGCACTAGCGGTCGAAAAGTGAAGACTCGCCCACGATAAAGATTCGGTAATCTTCGTCTATCGTGGGCACAGCGGCGGCATAGCATGAATGCAACGCTTGATCTTGACTGTTTTTTTTTTTAAATAAACGCATTATGTATTGTAAATTAAGTTGTAATGTGACTTCCCCATAACTTTTATTAACAACAGTAGGTATGTAGGCATATGCATGAGGGGGGGAGCAGTTGCCCTCCCCTGCCGGGTAAGCCCTTGTCTTGTCATGCAAAAGCAGATGATGTCTTCTTAATAAAATCAACATTTACTAGCCATCACCACGATTACTAAAAGTCTGTTCTCAGTTAAATTAATATTTCTAATAAAGGTGAGGGATTCGTTCTCTAATTTTAATTCCTCAGACAAAGAGGAATTTGCTAGGTGTGGAAGTACGCATAAATTTATATTTTTCTAGGTTATGCCAATGCCAAGATATATAAATGCGACAATCCGAAATGTCCGCGGCCGACTAGTTACATCTCGGGCGGATCGTCCAAAGACGACAACTTCCCGTGCCTGCGGCCCGCGTGCACCGGCCGCTTCCAGCTTGTGCGCCACGTCAGCTTTGTTGACTGTCCCGGGCACGACATCCTCATGGCCACCATGCTCAACGGAGCCGCTGTCATGGACGCAGCGTTACTACTCATCGCCGGTAAGAAATAGCAAGCTAGCTTTTAAAAGCGATTCACGAAATACGAACAATCTCTGTCACAATGAGTAGTCGAATAGAGTCCGTAATGATGTACACAATATATTCAAAATAGCAAAAACCTTTTTGAATAAATAGTGGTAGAGCCCGCTACAACAACATCCCTTGCACGAATGGGTCGGCTCGCCCGAACTTCACAGACGACAGGCGTGAAGTAGAAGTATACTTCTAAGTTTCGTCTGATGAGTGCTATGCAGCAGGTCCAACTACAGCCCTCTTACGTATCCCACCCTTTTCTAATAAGGATAGGATGGGGAAACGATTGGAAGGGGAGGGATATAAAATAAACAAGGAAAAGGAAATATCCTCATTCTTGTTTATACCCTCCTCTGTCCATTAAAGGCTTTTCCGACATATTTGCGTGTTGCGTATGGATAGCGGCCACTTAACATCAGGTGACCGTTTCTCACCTTCCATAAAAAAAAAATCTTATTCTGATGTTCTTTTCGTAGAACGATATCCTTGGTTCTCGCCAAAGTGTTTCAAATTAATGCATTCTGTGTTTGATAGACATTGTTTGCCTTGCTGAAGCATCCACAGCTTACCTGGTCTGGGCGCGATTTGGGACAGTTAACGTTGAAAGATTTGATTAAACAAATATGCCGGCTTACACTCCAAAAAAAGTATGAGAAAGCCCTCCATATGATGTGTATGTAGAATTTAAATGATGGAATAATTACAGGAAACGAGTCATGCCCTCAACCTCAGACGAGTGAGCACTTGGCCGCGATTGAGATTATGAAGCTGAAACACATCCTGATCCTGCAGAACAAAATAGATCTTGTTAAGGAGGGGCAGGCCAAGGAGCAGCACGAGCAAATCGTCAAGTTCGTGCAGGGCACCGTCGCGGAGGGCTCCCCTATCATACCTATATCTGCTCAGTTGAAATATAACATTGAGGTGTGTTCATTTGTTTAATGCAGAGATTCCCAAACTATGAGTCGCGACCCACTAGTGGGTCGTTGCTGTCGTTAGAACATTCTAGTTTGTGGCTACATCTACCCAATTTTCTAAGACATTTAGGAGGTGCATCCTAAGATTGAAATGTTTTGTTTGATGAGTCGAAATCTAGAAAACTTTGAGAACCACTGGTTTTATGTAACTTTGATAAGATGTATGAATGGTGTACATTTGTTTACATAAGGCTAACTTTAAGTTAAAAGTAACTTTAAAAATGCGCCAAAAATTGAGATATGTTGTATTTGGGAACATGGACCGATGACATATCAGCCTCGACGACCCTGCGGACTGCTGAAAATTTATATAAAACGATTTATTTAAGACTTCCTTAAGACGCTTCATTATCAGATTTGAATTAATACAAATGTACTTACGTAGTAAATCAATAGTGTTATATTTTAAAAATGTACAATTGGATTTTGTATTCAGGTGTTGTGCGAATACATTACAAAGAAAATCCCGGTGCCGTTGCGGGACTTCACGTCACCGCCCAGGATGATCGTTATTCGTTCGTTCGACGTGAACAAGCCGGGCTGCGAGGTCGACGACCTGAGGGGCGGCGTCGCCGGCGGCTCTATACTCCAAGGAGTCCTCACTGTCGGGATGGAGATTGAGGTAAATCAATTGTAAAGAAAATAGATTTATTGTCTCAACAGAGGTTTCTTTGTGTATATATCATATATGTGTATAATTTTTCTATACAAAATAAATGGCACATCAAAGTGCGGTGCAGTCGTCGCTTTTCAGACGGCCACCAAGGGAGGTCCAGCATTTTCTGCACTTCTCATCCTTTCACACCTTAGCACTCTTACGCAAATTTAAGCAAGACACCAGAAAATGCACTCATGAAGCAGGTCAACAACTAAAGCGCTTACTGATTGAAAGATAAGCAAGGTGTACATGCAGTTGACGATATGCGAGTGTGATTGTGTTGTGGCACAGGTGCGGCCGGGCTTGGTGAGCAAGGACTCGGAGGGCCGACTGACGTGCCAGCCGATCTTCTCGCGCATCGTGTCGCTGTTCGCGGAGCAGAACGAGCTGCAGTACGCGGTGCCCGGCGGACTCATCGGCGTCGGCACCAAGATCGAGCCCACGCTTTGCCGCGCGGATAGGCTCGTGGGACAGGTATCCTACCTCCTTACTGTATAACGCCCTCTATTTCTGTAGGTATACCCCGTGTATGAGAAAGACTTAGATGTTATTGTGTGGCTAGATTTAATGAATATGTTTCTATGGTTTGAACAACTTAAAGGAACAAAATGATAACGTAGCAACGACGACGGAGGTTAGGGGACATCCACTAGGGAATGGTTGAGGGCAACATTAGTTGTACCCATAACCGAAGGTGGTCCCTCTCCTGGAGCATTCCCCTGTAATGTAAAAATCAAACGTTCGCCATTTTGAGCATTCGCTTGTAGGCAAGCCAGATGTGTTTACTGTCGGACGAAGCGGTCATATTACAGATAATGCTCGGTTCTTCTCACTCACAAATGTAATGCTCAAATCTGGACTGTTACAATACAGGAATGCTTACATCTTATATAAATGCACTTAAATTTATCATGTGTTTTGTATTGTTAAAAGGTGCTCGGAGCGGTGGGCACGCTGCCCGGTATATTCGTGAAGCTCGAGGTGTCGTACCACTTGCTGAAGCGCCTGCTCGGCGTGCGCACGGAGGGCGACAAGAAAGCTGCCAAAGTGCAGAAACTGACCAGGCACGAGGTATGACGTCCCAATACTGTCCAATTTGTAATATTACAATCTGCAAGAGTAACTGCACTGCATTGTAGATTTAAGTTAAAAGACTTAAGTTCACTTTTATCTTCGGTGTTTATTAAAAAAGCTGTTAAAAGTGCTTATTCAAAACTATTTTAATACGACAGTTGTTAAAAAAATATCTGCACTTACACTTACAAATATCACTTAGCACAATATCTCGCTTCATGCAACATTTTATTGATGTTAACCAATGAAAAGCCCAATATTTAATAATATAATAATTGTAAGAGTTCAGAGCATATCAGTACTTTTGCTGTAACTGTTTTATAAAATCTACAGATATTCTTCAGACATATTTTATTTAACTTTAGATGTTGCTCGTAAACATTGGATCCTTAAGTACCGGCGGCAGAGTTATAGCAACTAAGGCTGACTTGGCCAAAATCGCCCTCAACAATCCCGTCTGCACCGAAATCGGAGAAAAGGTGGCTCTCAGCAGACGAGTGGAAAACCATTGGCGGTAAGTTGAATAAAACTCTCACGACTATGTGTAAAGCTTTGATTACCATCCCAAAATAAAAAAGTTGTATATTGTACAACACAATTTGTATGAGATATTTAGATTATACACGACTATTTTATTTAAAAAAATTACATTTTTGTACAGATTAATTGGCTGGGGACAGATCCAAGGAGGAGATACAATCGACCCCGCGAAAAACTGAAGCTGTTGATAGATCCTTTTATATATTTATCTATTGTCTTATATTTAATAAAAACCATTAAAACATTGAACATTTTTTAATTTTTACACTAAGCTGCATAGCACATAGACTAATCACATACAATCATTAAAGTTTCTGCAAATTGATAGTCGAGTTTTAAGCTATTTAACATATTAAGGAAAGTTCCCGATTTAAGTAACATTTTTAATTACCGCAGGCATGTTTTCACACAAGGTTTAACATGAAAGGGCTAAGAAATCTCAGAGCTATTTTCACCTGCGCCCGCCGTAGTTTTATTTTGAACTCACGAGACCGGAGTTCTGTTGGGAACGCGGTCGTCGCGGTAATGTTTTCACCCGTAAAATTGGCGGGTAACAATTATACGGTTATTTATGATCGATATGATTGTTAATTATACTTTAAGTAAATTGTTCAAACCATTATCATTTAGAGCTTATTTTTAAGAAGTGTACATAGTTGAATAAAAAACTTATTGATTATTGGTAAATAATTTATATGATCTTATTCATTATTATTTATAAATGCTCTAGGCCATATATATAAAAGTGTTAATATCTTCGTCGTCTCTTCGCATGTATTTATGTTCAATGAGCCATTCTAGCTGCTCCTTAATCATCTTCTTGGAAGGCAAGAACATGTTTTTCAAAATTTCTATGAGTTCACTCTGGAAAATAAGGATTATAATGAGAATTTTTCCTACAACCATGTGTCACACATAATTACATTATTAGAGCCCAGCTGTTATTTCCGAATTTTTTAAATCTAGAAATAAAAGCTGCAGCTGCCTTCCTTTCCTTTGATTTCCTTATCTGTCCTATAAAAAGAGTAAAAATGCTTATAAAATCATTACTTTTTTTTTATTAAAACTACTAAGACTTTAAACTTTGATCTGAGGAAACCTAGTGCTGTTAAATCTGCGAAACCAGTAATCTGCGAAATCAGTAAGTAATTTGACATATGTACTAAAGCACATATCATGTCAAATTAATGTCTATAAAACAATCAAATGTTATTGATTCCTCAGTGATGTTAAAAATAGCAGTTTAAGTCCAATACACCAACTATTGTATTACCCAAGCAGACATTTAAAAATACTATAAATAATAACAAACTGATGCCCGCGCACTTATTCGTTTCTTATTTCCACGCTGAAATTTTTTGTAAGATGGTTCCGCATGTACTAGGTTCGAATTATAGGTAACATTATGTCAAAAAGTTGTTTTTCTCAAAATATTAAACAACGGATAATTTATACAAAGGTTTTATGTACCTCGGGAACAGTTTTATTTTCGCGGTAAAAGGTAAGTCCTGTACTAGTCTCCATGTAATTTTTTGTACCCCTGACAATGTGCGTGCGAAGTTTCACAATGTTCGGTTGAGTTTTTTTTGAATTAAAGCTTAACAAATGAAGAAAGCGACATTTATAATATTAGGTCGAAATTTTTGCTAAAAAGTTGTATTATCAGCATCATGATGTGACGAGGCGAGAGGATTGCCAAAGTCCGTTATTTTAAAATCTAAATAGCACCATATAGCTACTATATATAGTAAAACTACTACTATATATACTATTTTATTTTACTATAGTACTATATATACTATATATAATAAAATTAAGCAAATGTTGAGCTTGTGTTGTTGATAAGTAAAATAAAACCTCTTCAAGAGGGCAATTCTAATCATTTTGATTTGACTAAAATTTATATTTGCTAATGTCCCACTACCAATACAAAAATAAAAGACATGATTACTAGAAAATTAATTACCTGTAAAGCAGTGTTGGTTATCCGTTTCCTCATCTTTAATATTTTAATGATGGCCTCTTGAGTTCTTAGAATTCTCAGTTGTACAATTGAATGGTTATCCTCGATTTGAGAACGTTCAGTGCTTAACTGAAGTCTACCAATCAAATTTATTTTTCCTCGTCTCTGAGGTTTCCCATTTTTTACAAGAGCAAATTCTTGATTTACCCAAAAGGCAGTGTTTTCTGCGAAATCTTTAGGGTTCTGAACAATGGGTTCATAACAGAGTAATTGCCTTTTGAGTTTAGGAAAAGCAACAAGGGACCATAATGTTCGTCTTAATTCGGGATCGGGGAGTTCAGTTGCGAGTCGTAAGTTTTCATATGTCACCCTTTCTAATGGTCTTTGGTTCCAAGCGAACAAAACGGCCATTTGGAATGTTGTTACATCCAAATCAAACCTACCAACTGAGTTAGCAAATGTAATTGTACCATTACTCATATGATGGTACCACTGCAATTTCCTACCGGAGTGTTTTTTCTTATAAAAGTCCTCCACTTCTGGTATATAATCTTCTAACTCTAAAGGCAAACTAACTGTTACCCTTTCCGAGCCCCGAGCCCAAGCTCCGGCATTAAGAATCTTTATGTTGATAGCATCATGACGTGTTGTTTCTCCTCTAAACTGAATATTTAGATCTTCACTTACTTTAATATCTTGGAACATTCGAGCTAGCTTATTCACATAATCAGCCGGCATACCAACTTCTCTTAACCACTCAACCATGTCTTCTTCTTTTTCAGAATCTGCACTAGAATCCAAAATTAACCTTCTTGTTAAATGTGCTTTATGATATCGCATAAAAACATCTTTGTTCTCAATATACTTCAAGACTAAGAGTACATCTTTTAATCGAGATTCTATTTGTTCACTAGTTAAACGTTTACTAAGAGGAGTTTTCCGTAACAACATATCACAGTAATTTGCAAGCAGTTCTGGACACTTACTCTCAGGTGCAGTACCTTTACTACCACGAATAAGCGCTGACGATGGTAGCTCTAATTTGAATACTGTTGTATCATTCACAACACATTTGTATGCTTTGTCCCTTGCAGTCAAAAACCTAGGATCATCCATAAAAGCTTCCTTGACTAGAGTACTGAATCTTTTGAATAAATCCAGTAAACGCTCCACATACTTTTCTGAATCTGATGTTATAATGTCAGCAGAAGCAACCATGTCTGCTAAGCCAGCTGAAACAATATGAGCTTCTAAGTCTCTCAATATCGGAGTGACCCCACCTGGCACTCTATCTAGTAAGCAGAACATAAGCTGAAGTTTCTCCGTCTCTCCAGCTTTGATTAATGGTGCACTCTCTGCCAATAATGTAGGAAGATGTTCAGTAATGATAACTTTCTCGCAGCATTGTGTGAGTGCAGCAACACTACCACTTCCAGGCTCTAAGTACCTGTGGGCTCGAGCCTCTTCTTCTTTTAAACGTTGATCAGCATATTTCATATAAGATTGTACACCATTAGCTAATAAATGCTCATTAGCTTTGTATTTATAGAACTCTTCAGTGGCTTGCATGTAAGCTGCTTCAAAGTTTTCTCTGTATATTTGCAATTTATCACTTGATTTTGAACATAAATTAACTGAAATAAAAAAAATTATGACATATAGTTAACTTTGTTTTGTTACACTTAAGAAGTATCACTTGTGTGAATATGTACACTGTCAGCTTAAAGAGACCATCTACATCAAAGTAGGAAAATAAATTAAAACTTAAACTTCAAAGCAAATGATCAAGCAATGTCAACCACTAAAAATGTGACCATTTACATTGACAAAAAATCAGTTTAAATTAAGAACGTTTTAAACCGATTATTTGTCATACAACCCTCCCTTGCATGCTAGAACTTTTTTTACCAGTTGTGGCATGCAAGCTATCAATTTGTCAATTGAGTCCTTAGAAATATTGATCCAACTTTCTTGTTAAACACAACAAAAACCTTTCACAAGTCAGGGCGGACAATAACTTTGCACATTTCTATCAAGCTCTTCCCACAACAGCTGAATCGGGTTGAGATTGGGGCTATGAGGGAGCCACACTACACATTGTAAAACTATGGCAGTACAAGTTACACTGCTAAATTCATGCACTTTTGCCATTTTAAGATGACTTCACTGTAACAACAACAAGCTGAGACTAAAAGATTAACTCAATAAAAACTTGGGTAAGAAATATGTTTTAGGAAATTAAAATAATCCTGAATGTCTGTTAATTAAAAATAAAATTAAAATAAATAGTAATGAGCAAGTCATACAAATATTTCCATGACTCTACCACCTGGTCCTTGCGCAGGACTCATTGATGTTTTAAAACAATAGACCTTTATAGGATCATCAACTTAAAAATAAACAAAAAAATGACTTACAAATTCTTTAATAACAAAAGAATATGCAGATGTTTAATTTAGTTTTTTACCATATGTATAATTTAAATATTTTGTTGATTACAAAGACTTACAAGTGGTTTTAAACTTTTGACCGTTAGTGTATTTAATACTAAAAGTAACATGTATTTTAAAATAAATGAAATAACAACAGAAGATATATCCTTACCATATGACTCTCTTACTCCAATCACAAGTTGAGAATCAAACGACTCTCCATTTCGCTCAGCTTGGACAAGTTTCATGGCAGAATCTTGCAACCTCTGTTTGATATCCACAAATATACTTTGGTTCCATGAATCTAACATTAGTTTGCGAACCAAACTATCCTCTATATTATTATTGTTATTCTTTTTCTGTGCATTAGATGTGTTGGAACTCGTAACTTTACTTATATTGTTTATGGAATTTTCTAATTGACGAAAAGGTGTAGGTAGATAGTTGCATTGCGTAAAGAATTTACCCCATTCTGCTATGTATGCTTTAAGAAGTGCTTGGTCTTCTCTCTGTGCGAGCACACGAGCTTGTGCTTGCTTTATATACATCATTATATCTTGCTGTAGAGCATCACGTAACTTGTAAGGACCCCTTTCGTCCCACAAACATACTGTATGTACTGCTCCGAATAGATCTTGCCATTCTGTTTGGGTAACTGCCTCCTGTTTTAAAAGCTTCAAAACTATCGGACGCATAGAAGGCCATTTATCTTCAAAAGTAACCTGGCCTTTATCCTGAAAATAACAGGTTGTATAATTCGAACCATTAACAATTCAATTGTTTATTTGAAAAATTTAACGATACCTTTAACATGGTTTCTTAAAAGAAATTTGTATTTTACAATAAAACCCACGAAACGCATAACATAAGATACATTAACTGTACCTTTTCTTTACTTTTTTTTACAGTACACTCCAATCCAACCGTAAGTCGTAATGTACTGTCAGTGTTACCAACTCTCGAAAATATTTGCCCCTAAAGCTCAAGTATAAAACTCCTAATACCCCTACAAAAATATGAATAACGAATGGGGCCAAGATTTTTTCCTTAATTTTGAGATGAATGGCTTAAATCTTTGAAATTATGGCAAAAGTATTGGTCTCATAAAAAAACTGCGCAGTAATCCATTAGATTTTGTTACCAATATTGATACAGTTTCATAATGTCGGCACCCGATTGATCAGTAAACAGTGCTAGTCATGTACATACATGCCAGTTTTAAAGCTGTCATTATAATCAAACAGTAGGTGAACAAAAGAAAAAGAAAAAAATACGCACTCGAGGATGGTCACCGAGGGGGATTTTAGTGAGTTAAACCACTGATGATATTTCCCCCAGAAAACCAAAAAAAAGGTCAACAAGTGAATATGATTGGCTAGATAGCGTTACTCGGGGCTCATCACGAAAAAAACATCATACCAATAATTAACCAAAATATAACGCCCCTATAAAATTCTATCGCGTTTGTTTACCTCCTAAATTTGGTGGGGAAACCCTTAATTTGGGAACCCTGCGTACTGTAGTAATTAACGCAAAAGTGACCAAAGTAATCAGCTTTACAGCCATTCAATATTTTTAAGTCAACTTTTTTGTCTTTTCCTTATATTCTGTCGGCTTTAGAAAATTATATTCTTATAAATATTATTGTCACATCTTCAATGTAATGTATAAAAATAAGTAAGGATAATTCTGCTCTTTACCAATATTACGTACAAAATAAATGTAAGACAAGGCATAATTTTTTTTCTTTGTGTATATTATCATTTTATACAAAAAAAATGAAATTTGAGCGGTAGTTACTAGCTGTGCCCCGCGGTTTCACACGCCCTAAAATTTTATTTAAACGAAATAATATTTTCTTAATACTACCGTAACCTCGTTATCATCTCCCTGCCCTTTTCTCCCGTACTTGGGGTCAACACAGTATGGCCGTAGCACAGTTAAATAAAAAGTTAAATTGATATAACTTTTTTATTTATAAACCGATTGAGATAAAACAAACACTAAAAGTTATGTGAAGCTTACCACAAGACATTAGTGACTGCACTCAAATCGGTTAAGCCGTTTCTGAGAAGCGGTAACAAACGCACAGACAAAAATTCTAATAATAATTGTTTTGGGTTTTAATTGACTCGTAGGGCACTATAAGACTTTTTAGTAAAGTCAGCCCACAGGATGCACGTGTAGTACAATGTGACCTACAAAGTGTAATTTTGGTTTCTGTCGAACAACTTGCAAACCTGCGACCTATCATGTTCGCCCGCCTGCCAGCGTCCTGCGTTCCCTCTCGATGTCAGCATATTTCCTAAGTATTTAATTTAGATACCCTATTACCCTACGTAAACTGTACCGTTAAAAATAATGTTGTGAAACACGTTACCTGTACTCCTCTAGCCTCAAAGACCATGATTTGCTTTATTTCATTAAAAATGTAGTACTCAACGTCAATTAAAAAATAATGCAAACTCATTTGACATTGACAGTATGTAGATGTAGTTTGTATTGTATTCTGTCGGTTTGCTATGGTATTTTTGTACATACACAATTTGAATTGAAAGTTCTATGTATAGGTACTACATGTTTTAAATTTTATACAAACCGTTTTTAAAATAAAAACTAACAGACCAACATGAGTTTCTTTGGTGAAATTGAGGAGCCTGCAAGCCGAACAATTTGGGAAGATTGGGATGATGTTTTGACAGAAAACGAATCTTCGTAAGTTCCTAAGTAATATTTCGCATGCTTTAATTTTATAATAATTTCGTTTTATTACGTATATTAAAATTTACCTTTTTACTTCGCAGGTTACAGTGGCAAGATAAAATTGAAATAAACAAAGACATTGATACATTTTACTTTATCAATGAAAAGTATTTAAAACACTTCATAAATCTACAATCGCAACAATTGCAATTGGTTAATGAAATTAAAGAAGTAAATTTAAGATTATATAAAATAAAATTACTGCATAAATATCTATGTACAATAAAAGATTATGATATTGTTTTAAGCAGTGAAATAGTTGAATTGTTGCAACCTTACCTAGAGACATGTAAAAATGTTATAACAATCCAGACTTTACCAATGTCGGAATATCAAAGTAACCAGCTTCATGTGCAACCATGCGTCATCACAGGACTTTATACAGCAGCAGTAACAACTAAAACAGAATTTGAATTTCCAAAACTAGAGCAACCTAATATTTTATCCGGTGTTGCTGCAGGAGGTAAGGGATAAGAAATTAATGTATAGATAAAAGTATTCAAACTAATCATAAAGACAGATTAAATATTTATATTTTGCTAACTCACAATAAATTACACTATACATTTTATTTATTTTTAGTTATCACTTTAAGGGAACAATTAGATCAAAACGGAATTGCATTAATATGCTATATAGAAAATACAGATGACTATCAAGTGGAAGAGCTACAGAAATTGTTTTATAAATTAGACATGGGATCACTTTACAAACCTGTTATTAAAAGTGTTATTAGCTCTAATTTATATATTTGATTTCTATTAAAGAACATAATCTCTCTTTTTTTTGTTTAATTACCTAACTAAAATGAAACTAACATACCAGAGACAACATTTAAGGGTTAATTAGTTATAGACAGATTTAGAGTGGTGCATTGTCAAAGTTAATATATCGATTGTACATACATTTTTATACCCTTGGTGTATCCGTACATAAAAAGAATTGATATTGTGATGAAATGTTTTTAACACCTAAAATTATAATTAACGGTAAAATATGTTACCTAGATTGATTAACAAAGCTTAGCTGTGTTCTAAATTTAAAAAACCTATTTTTTCGCCTCATTGGCAATGGGAAAGTACAAGGATTATTTACGACCGATAGATATAAATTGATTATTTATGAGTACTTTGCCAGCAACATTTGAAAGGTGTGCGGTTAATACAAAAATTAAATATCATTATTTGTAATGTATGTACAATGGAAACTGTGATAGTGTCAAATTGTCTAGTAGTTTAATTAATAATGGAAGCAAGAAAAAAACAAATATAATAAAAGTGCTTCTAGTAATACACATTAAGATAATATTTCATTTTTTTATTAAAGAAGGACTATTGACAGGTTGGACAGTGGACAGGACACTATTATCAAGTTAATTTCCTTATTATTAGTTCGAAATAACAATGTCTGATCGTGTCCCACCTATTTTTGTTAATTTACCGAAAATGTAAATTTAAAATATTTGTATGAAAATAGTGTGGATGGATAAAAGCTCCATAGTATTTCTGGAATTGCCATTTAACATCATTATTCGTTTTGCTCACCAGTAAAGAACTTAGGCAACAATCCTAGAAAACGACTGCTAGCATTGATCATAATATATTCTGAATTCAAATTATTATATAAGCCCCATCATCCACTTCACTCTATGTATAATGGATCAGCAATTCCTAAAGTGGGTTTCATGAGTATTCTCCATTGATTCAAGGAATTACACTTGCCATTTGTTTCTTTACGCTTTTAAATTATTCCACATTGAAGAACATTATGTAAAGAGCAAAAATGAAATGAGAATTCGGCCGGAAACGGCAAGCTTCCAGTCAATAATGTTCCAAAAAAGTAATAAGTAATCGGGGCTATATACGAATTTTAGTGTGTAACTGCAGGTAGGCATTACAAACTCATTTGGAAGTTCTTAGTATCCATTACTTTAAGGAACAGTATGAATAAATGCGATATGAGTAACATAGGTAATCAATACAAAAAAATAATATATCTTAAAAATATTTAATTAACATCAATACAAGTGTAACACAATATTATTTAAAAAAATATTCTACATAAATTCATTAACAAAACAACATAAGAAACTTATAATTTATACAAAATTAGCACAGCCTATTGAATCGCAGACCAGTTGTTTGGTTTATTCTGAAAGAACTAAGAATTTCTCATAAATTGCTTTTTGATAAAAATCACCCAATAAATACTTACATATTTATTAAAATTTATCAAAACATTTTAATAGGACGCTTTCTATGCTGGCTAGTATTGTTTGTAATAATTTATTATAAATTCCATGCCTCTATGAAAGCAATAATGTTGCGATAAATTTAATGTAACTTTAGAATACTATTTTATAATTAAAAAAAAAATAATGTGTATTATTTTCATTGTTCATATTTACTGATATAAGTCATGAAGCCAGTTTGAAGTATTTAATATAATTCGAGATATTTATCATTAACATAAGAGCTAAAGAGAAGAATCATTAGTGAACTGATATTATGCTTGCTAGAATGAAAGATGATAATAGGTTAGCTTAGGTTAAATCGGATATTATAGTTATATGTATATATAAAAATAATTTCTTAAAATTGGAATTGACATGGCACATCAATAATCCGGCGTCGTGTAGGTTTTTATCGTGCCGGAGTAGTGAACCACTACTGTAATTTGATGTATATAAAAATCTCATATCTCATTGTTTGTCCAGCATAAAATTGGAAACTACTAACCCGATCATAATTAACTTTGGTCACTAATCTATTATTTGATCCAGATTAAAGAATAATTTTATCTCGATTTTTACCTCTACATTTGTTACTGTCACATCGCGGTGTAGGTTAGTTTATTGATACAATATTTCTTTTGTCATCTAGGCCCGCGTTTCTCAACCTTTTTTCGTTTCCGTACCGCTTCATAAAACTTTTCGTCTATGAGTAACCCTCCCCTTATAAATCCGTGTCTTTTCTTAAAAATGTATCCCGTAATAAAACAAACGAAAGTACTGTTTTTACCAACCCAACGCCCATAGTCTAGCTCCATAGTAAGTAATTAGTTATAACGTTCATTTTAAACTTCATATTGTAGAAACAATAACATTACAATTAAAATTTACCATTATAATTTTCACGGACCCCAAAGGAGCCGTACACCAGGTTGGGAATCGCTGATCTAGACAGTCACACGTGTTCTAGTTAAAAATAATAAGCGCTTCCCGTGCGAAGTCGGAGCGGGTCGCTAGCAGTTTTAATTATATATATTTATATATAAATTTGAAGACCCACTAACAATTACTTTCAGTTTAATAACATATAAATAGATATTTTAAGAGTAACAACTTTTTAAAATATATAATATCAGACGAAGAAACAAATTTTAATCAGTTTAAGTTATTAACTTTAATAATTAACATGGAAAAAGTTGTTTTGACAACATCAATTCTTAGACTGGAACTTGTTTCATATGTAACATTTAAACTGCGATCCTGTTATAATAATGAGGAGTGTAATAGTCAATGGGTTAAATCGTTATATCTTAGTGAACGCAAATCTACTACTAACCTCCTACTCTATCCAGCAATCCTTTAAATTATTTTATATTGGATATCTTGCTATAACTATAAAACTGTTTGGAAATACATACTACAAGAAAATCTTATTCGGCATACATTTAAAATTTTACAAAAATAACTTGTTACACATTTTGAAATAGTTTATATAATAATCATATTAAAAAGCAAATTTAGTTAATGTTTTGTAAATCCCAATATTTTTTATTATTACTAAATGCATAACATGATTTAAAAATAATGTTGACAACACTTTGAACAAAATAATCTGATAATGATGCCTTAACTAATTAGGTGTAATTTTGCTTTGAAATACATTTTTCTTAGAAATTTTTAAATACTCATATTCATACGATAATTTTTTTATTTCACTTAACACTGTCATTCAAAGCTTATTTTTTAGATTATTCATAGGTCATTTTCTTCTGACATGTATATTTTTAATTATCTTATAGGCATTATGAAATACTTAGTATACTTATAAAAATAGAAATGTTAGTGATTATAATGATGGGTTATATTTATATTATGGAATACTAGAATCTAAACATCCAGATCACTACTCGAAAAACTAACTTATATCTTATTCAAATTATTTACTTATTCAAATAAAAAAATATATGTATATGTATGAAATGTACTCTTAGTGTATACAAAATGTGCTGATTACTGCAACAATTGATTGTAAATTTTCTGCACATTTATTTCTAAAACAATTATGGTGAGAATATTACGCTTAAATTAACATTGAATGAATAGCTTAGTACATTTTCCCCTAAATGAGCGTGCTTTCGAAGCCACGGCAATGGTAACCGTTTTCGTCGCAATCAATGATATTTTAAACTAATGATATGTTATACACATAGAAAATCACCGGTCGAAAGTGTTCCAAAGACAGTGAGAGCAACGTTCACACAGGTCGAATGGTGTATAAAGGATATCGTAAGTGAAATAATAAAAAAATAACAGGATGGCTGCTAGTGTTTGTCACTTACGCGTGAATGTAAACACATGATGGTAACTAAAAAAACGTCCCAACGGTTTCGACCGCTAATGGCATATCTGCTACTGTTACATTTTTGTATTGTTTATGTATCATTGGTCTAAATAAAGATTTTTTTTCATTTAATTTATAAGGCCAGCAAAACGACGTAAAGATAGCAAATAAATATTTTATAGACATTCAATATATTAAACAATATAATCCCAGTTTTCTCCAACAAATTGCCGGATGCCGGTATGTGATCACCGGGTTGTTCAAAGTTAATAAGATAATATTTATCATATACCATTGGACTTAACAAAATTAGGCATCTTACTACTTAGGCTGTGATCTAATAAGAATTATTCTTGCGGTGCCTCTATAACAACCATTATTTTTCAATTGTATATAAGTAATATAGGGTCGTCCATTAATGAGGTTTTTTAGCAACTTTTTGACCCCTAGCTACATTATTAAAATTTGAAAAATATTCATTTTATATCTTGAAATACAGGTCCCTATAGTCAGATTTTGTAAAATTAAGCATAATGAAAAAAAAATGTACTGACAGACAAAGGTTTTAGATTGACATCAAATAATTTTATGCCAGCTAGCCATTTAAAGGGAGGTGTAAAATAAACAAATATTTGTTGTTAAATATAACTAATGTACATTGTCTTCGGACCAAGCATTGATCAGGTCTTTAACGGTTACAAGTGGATAAGAGACTCCAATGTCAGCAGCTTGCACGGTGCTACCATTTGGGTCCACATACATCGAGCCACTCGGCGCCATCGTTTTGGCGCACTATGCACAGAAGTTCTTTAGCACATCTCGTGAGTACGCGTGAAGGACGAACGTATTATGATCAGATCAGGTTGCCTGCGACACGAATGGTACGCTCTCACATTTTTGTTAGTGCATAAATATATTCCGCACCGCTTTCTAGAA
>JWHW01045338.1:106353-121181 GCA_000931545.1 Papilio glaucus
AGAATAACGAGACTACAACGATGATATTTTCGCACAATAACAAAAACACTACCACGAGACCATTCGAGAAGTAAACAAAGTTTTTACGGTAGGTTTGTCTAGGTATTGTTATTCAGCAAATTCAAAGGTCATGTAGATGAGATAGAGATATTTATTATATTAAGGAAAGACAAGGAGAGGTGGTATTGAAAGTCAAGTAAGCGGGGAGGGGAAGACATAGTATATACGGGCTCGCCGAATTGACACCTACAAATAAGCACATTTCGATTATCACACCTGAACCTTGCGAAATCGCTATATCGTGGTCTCGAACCTACCGATTTTTATGGTTTTCTACCGATTTGGCTTAGATTGTCCTACCGAAACACCGAAATGGTACCTTTTTTTAAGACTTTATGTGAAGGTTCTGTCCCGATTAATCTACCGATTTTCAACAATTTAAGTGAGAATCCTTATCCATTTATTCTCATTTAACCCTACCGATTCCAAAGTTTCATTTTTGCGAACACCACTGCTATACCAAGCTATACATGAAAATTAGAGCGTCATTAATTCAGTGGGCAGCACAGAGATATAGATAAAATATTAGGATACCACGACAAATTAATATTTTTTTGAGGCTTGATTTATGGTGTTAACAAAAAACACGTAGACACATCCGTAGCGTGGCCGCACATAAAACAGAGATATTGTTGGGACAATTTCTCATTTTGGTGGGTGATAAATAAAGTTTAAACTTAAAGACATAAACCAAGAGCGATACGAACTTGGTTACGATCATCGCATATAAACTGCCCTGACTAATGACAAATACTTTTGCTCACTCTTTTCGAAGAAAGTCTGCTTTTTCGAATACGGGACGGTATTTAAATGAAAACGAAACATTTATCAAAATAATATACTAGAACCAAACCTATTAATTGCAAAAATAAATTTCAAAAATAGTTCAGTGTCAAGGGATGCAGATGTCTCATTATTTTTAATTTATCTATTTCGTAGGATGTATTTTAATATTATTACTTTGTTGATATTATACAAGTGTCTAAGAGGAAATCTAAAAATGTCGCAAGCGACTAGAAGGCTGCAAAGCGCACTGTGCGTTATGTATTATCAAATCGCTTATTTATTGACAAGGGCTGACGATGCTACCAAAGAGAAAATAGCTCATTTCGTAATTGCTATGATGAATATCTTCCGCAGACTTCTCCTGAATTTTGACGTCCGGTTGTATACACCCATTTTATTATTATCAGGAAATCAAGACGAAATAAAATAAATGGATTACGCTACACAAATATAGGGTATATAAAATTCTTAGCGTGGCAGCACTAAGTTTACGGTTATGTTTGTTTAAATGCAAAAATATAGATATTATCGACATTGCTTATAGTAGAACAATTGGGTCCGATTTTAATTCAAATCGGTGTCTGTACATGGAAGATATTGGAGAAAAACTATTATTGGGGGCATTCACCCCAATAAAATACGCTAATACTAAACGCAATAAAACCCAAAACTATGATTATTAGAATTTTTGTCTGTTCGTCTGTGGTAACAAATACCACTAATCTCAGGAACGGCTTACCCGATTTTGGTGCGGTTTTCACTAATATAAAACATTAGTGAAAACCACACCAAAATCGGGTAAGCCGTTTATAAATAAAAAAGTTATATCAATTTAAAGATCCATGTTAAACATTCGTTCGATAAAAATGCTATAAAATAGAATTTTATTAAGTCGGTAATATAATTTAGTTTAAGTAAAATTGGTGGGCGGGTGAAACTGCAGGTCACAGCTAGTATAAAATACATTTACATATTTTTTTTATTTTATACAATACAATATAATTCGAAACTATCACTAATAGGCAACCACATGATTGCTAGTTTGAAATAATTGAAAATTTACAAGTGAAATGTTATGCTATAAAATTTCCGCTCACTGCAACTTTGCACTTAATATACTGCAACCCACCATTGCAAGCATAATAATGACACTACAATTTGAATAATTCACTGCTTGAAACCGTTTAAAACACGTAAAATCTCAAAGAAACTAAAATCAGGCTTTTAAAAAAAACATTGGCAAGAGATGGCTCCGTCTATGTACTTCTTGTTCTGAGTTGGAGTTTGAATTAATAACCATAGTTACCTACCTATCTACGTTACCGTACCGGACAAGACAATCAATTTTTACGCGTCACAGATTATACTTATTATAAACAGTTTTATGTGCTCTTCTCTTCGATCAAAAGACAAAAAGATAGACAACAAATTATAACCAACAGCTGAGCGTCAAAAACTCAGTGACAAATATTGTAATTTACATTTTTATATTATGGGCGACGAAAAATTAAATTCTAGTATAAAATGTGAAACACGTAGGTATAATGTTATAATAATTGGCAGTGGAATGGCAGGTCTTGCCGCTGCAAATTACTTTATTAAAAATGATATGGAGGACTTTATTATGCTTGAAGCAAGGAGTCGTATCGGTGGAAGAATAATTTCAATACCTATGAAAAGACACAATGTTGAACTAGGTGCGAATTGGATCCATGGGGTTTTGGGTAATCCAATATTTGAAATAGCTACGGCCAATGGGCTTGTAAATATTATTAACATACCTAAGCCTCATAAAGTTATAGCGGCTACAGAGGATGGAAAACAAGTACCTTTTGGTGTTCTACAAGAAATACACGAAGCATACGTTTGTTTTCTAAGACGTTGCGAGGAATATTTTTTGTGTCAATATCTACCGCCACCTGACATCAATAGTGTAGGAGAGCATATAAATCTCGAAGCAACTATATACCTTGAGCGCCTCCCATCATCGGAAGAGAAAAAATTGAGGCGCTTAATATTCGATTGCTTATTAAAACGGGAAACTTGTATATCAGGATGTAATAATATGGATGAAATTGATCTCTTAGAATTAGGGAGCTATACAGAACTACAAGGAGGAAACATAATGATTCCTTCGGGTTATAGCGCTATTTTGGAGCCAATGAAAAAACTTATAGCCCCAGATAAAATACTGACAAATCATCCAGTGAAAAAGATCATTTGGGATTCTGAACAACACAATGTGACTAGGCAACAAGATGATGTGGGTGATGAGTCGGAGGATTCAGATCAAACAGTAATTGAAGACATATCAAGAGCAACCTCTGATAAGGCTCCAAACCTAAATACTCCTGATGTGTCAGTGCCACATATAGAAACATCTCAGAAACCAAAGAAGGAATTATTACATAGTGTAGAAGTTATTTGTGAAAATGGACAGAGTTTTTATGCAAATCATGTAATTTGTACAATTCCTTTGGGTGTTTTAAAAGATCATGCAAATACACTGTTTGAGCCAGCGTTGCCACGGTACAAAATGGAATCTATAGACAGACTGCTTTTTAGTGCAGTTGATAAAATATATTTGGAGTATGAGAGGCCATTTTTGAATCCTGATATTACAGAAATTATGCTTCTTTGGGAGACTCCTTCATGTCCAGAAAACCTTTCACAGTCTTGGTTTAAGAAAATTTACTCTTTTAGTAAGGTGACAGAGACATTGTTGCTAGGTTGGGTATCTGGTAAGGAAGCTGAGTTTATGGAAACACTTTCTATGGATGAAGTAGCTGCTACATGCACAAAAATTTTACGCAAGTTTTTAAATGACCCTTTTGTACCAGAGCCACAAAGATGTGTTTGGTCAGTAAATTTTATTATAACATAATATTTTTCTTAAATATATTTAATTAAACATTTATTGGGATTATGTCATGACTTACTAATATTTATAGCTATCAATTTGGGCTTTGTCATTAGATATAGTAAATATTAACAGTAGCAAATATCATTTAAAAAAAACTAATTCAATTTTTGTGTGCTTTATTAGTAATTAGTTAGTATTAATAAGCCTTTAATTTTTTTGTTCATTACTTATATATATTTTACAGCACAAGTTGGAAGAAGCAGTCCTACACAAGAGGTTCATACACGGCAATAGCTGTTGGCGCTAGTCAAAGTGATATTGAAAGCTTAGCACAACCATTATTTAAAAATGTTCATGATAAAAAGGTAAGGACAGAAATAAACAATACTAGAACAATTAAACTTACCATTGAATTTAGAGCAGGCATTTACTAATTATCTAAGAATGTGTCTTTGTTCAATGTTATGAATTGTTAGTAACTCTGTGTCAAGATTGTCAACTGGCCTTTTTTCCTTGTTTGATCTGGCCTCACTTTTATGTTACATAAAAACTGACTGCTAGACCTCAGCACCGTGAGTATCCTATGGAAATGACTAGGCCATCTGAATATGCATATAGTTTCTATGTCTGACACTATTGTTTTTTTTTGTAGTAATAAAATAGCTTCATATGATGCTAACCTGAAATTAACTTTACAGTTTTCTTTCTTTTATTCATTTTTATTTTATATTAGCATTAATATTTCAGCCGACGTTGCTTTTTGCTGGTGAGCACACACATAGTAGCTTCTACTCCACAGTCCACGGCGCATACTTATCTGGTCAGACGGCAGCCCGTCGCTTGTTAGCTTTGGATGACACTACAGAAAATGCACTGGATTGTCCGGGAACAGCAGACTTGAACACATGGATACAAGGCGTACAATTAGGATAAATATTATTGTTTAATTTCGTTGTATATTGAAAGTTATGAAAGAAATTGATCCATAGGATCTTTTATTTTGTTTTTGTTTTTACAAGATAAAGTGAAATACTAGGCAGTTTTTAACTGCAATATTCAATGCACTTACAATTTTTATTATTTATTATAATTGTTGTTTATCGGTCTACTGTTTAAATACCATAGCTCCAAAGATTTTGTGATGATTTTGTTCTCTATTATACTTGTTTATTGCGACAACATTCATGAATTGACATAATGTATAGAAACAACTGTTCTGTATCATATTACAAGAAATTTGCAGGGATTATTGGTAATTAGATTATGAAATGATACTTGTTCCACATTGTGTTAATCAAACTTCATGGAGAAAATGTTATTCTATCTTATTAATACAATTAATATTCTAATGGGATATAATTCTGGAATGTAAATTTTGATGCATAAGTAAATATTTCACAAACATTCCTTCTTTAAAATAAAGATTCAATTTATTTCTTTGGAATACCAAATAAAAAAGTTGCATAAATCAACATCAAATAGCATCATTATGAATATAATGTATTGTTTGTATAAAATGTATATAGACGTCAAATTTAGTTGAATTTTACAGATAATTTTTTGTCTTTCACACAAGAGCATTTTTTTTATTAGCAGTATTAAAATAGCTTAAGTTATCGTAAATATTCGACATTATTGATGACTGTTTATAAAAGTTGGAAGCTATTCCAATAATTGAATTGTGTTAAGAACACCGAATTAAAAAAGAGAAATTTACCCAGATATCAGCCAACTGATACTTAATATATCTCTTTATAAATATATCTCTTTTTTTTAATTTGGTGATCAGCATTTCTTATTTTATGATAAATATAACCGAATGAAATCTGACGAGGGAAGAAAAATTGTGAGACATGACAGAATTTGTTTAAAATTATTTGTAATAACCATTAGTTGTTAGAGATTGATTTTAGTTAAAAATTATAGTGATGAACAATACAATTTTGTAATTATTATAGGTATTGGCTTATTAGTGCATATCTTACGCGATGTAAGAACTCAGAAATCATAGATGGCTATTTAGTTTTTCATTATTATGTTTACATAAATATAATATGTTCTTAATTTTCTAATAATGAAAATGAAATGGTGTACAATCAAAGATGCGTTCATTTGGTAGCTTGTTTTGCCTATTGGATTTTTCTAGTCAGAGCGATTTTTTTTATATGTCGCTTAAATAAATCATACAAAATTAAAATTACTTTTTTATTTATAAACTTTATTAGACTGTATTCTTATATATTACTTAATATTTTGAGAAGGAGCCACTACTAACCATGGATTGAGCCGATTCGGGTAAAATAGCACTGTGTTCTTACTATGATGTAATGCTATTTACAGCTTGTTAAAATTAAAAGAAAGCTTGTTAAAAGAAACCTTAATTCAACTCAGACGATCGAAAAGAGCGATGCGGGCCCGCGCTTCTGTAGAATGAAGGTAAACATTTTTATACATTTTCACGACTATTTTACGCCCGCAACTTTTGAGGTTTCCCCCCAAGTTTGTGGGCGAAATCCGCAGCGAGCGTGAGTGAAAATCACTCTGTGAGTTTTCAGCCCCATGTCGTCGACGATCCGACCAATTAGAGCCAACCCTAAAATTGATACGTATCACACAATTTTTTCTAAGGGACTCTACAACAACCACATAAGCTCAGTGTAATGCGACCGTTGCACTTCGACCATATATAATTAATCTATATCCTAGATACTATAATATAATATTATGAAGAGAAAATATTAAGATTGTTCCGGATAAACTCAAAAACTACTCAATCGATTTTTAAGATACTTACACCAAAAGATCTATCAGCGAATAACCTAGGTTATTTATTTTTTATTTCTTTAACCGAGCTAAGCTGGAGCGGGGCTCCAATATTCAATAAATTAAGAATATTGCTGCTGATATTGCTCTTATAAATGTAGTCATTCAAAATACAGACCAGATTATATTTATCTGGAATATCATATGATAAACCTAAATTATTTGTAGTTAAATTTTGTTTTTAATTACGACTCAATAATTCGGCAATATTGGCGACTAATGCAGATTGCCGCTGGTATAAACTACGATCATATGCTAGGAAAAATTATAATCATAAATTTAAATTTGTAAACTATTCCTTGTATCCGATTACACCATTACTCAAAGTTTGATCTGAACTTTGTGGCAAATTGTGGAGTCGCATCATCCTTTAAATTATACCACTTCGTTCGTCGGAATCAATAACGCGTTAACTTACTTAACTCTTGTTCGCATAATCAAATTTCTTTCCTAAAGGGTTTATCATCAGTGAAATTCACTTTGAACAGCATCACTCCCTGCGATTTTTGGCATTAATCTGTTTTTTTTATTTTTTCTGTTCTGTTTTAATTTATTATCATCTTGCCCTTTTCTCACTTATGTGGGGTCGGCATCAGCACCGTATTAAATAGTGTAAAGCCTGACACCAACCCTCTTCAGGAAGAATTAAGAGCATCGAAGAGGTGACGAAACACAGCTCCTCGAACGTGCAAATATAGGAACAAAACCGGCGATAACAAGACCTTGAGGGCCTCCTCAAGAAAGTTAAAATAAACATATTTTAATACGCTAATACACACCTTGCAAAAACGTGATAGATTGCGAAATTTTGCTGTAATCGTTTGAACTGTGCCCCAAAATGACGGTCATTCGAATCAGCGCCCATCGCTCGTAGTCTATACAATATACCTACAAATATATTATATATAGCTGTTACCCGCGACTTCGTCCGCGTGGAATCAAATAAAAAATATTTATCGCTTCGCAGAATACGTTAATAAGAATAAGTTTATTATCGTATTTTTCACATTAAATGTTTTTACCGTAACATACATCTCAAATCTCATCACAAAATAAAACATCAATATAAAAAATATATTTCGATATCACAAACAATTTTATTTTTTTTACTGTATAGAGCTACATTTCACTCGATGTTATTGCTAGTCAATTTAATGTTAAATAGCGCACGTGTTCAAAGACAATTAACAATAACTTAAAAAAAACGATTGTTTACGACCTCGTAAGCTGCAGCACAAAAAAAAATTGCCAACTGATATTTTTAAATGTTATAATATTGATTATATTATATATATTGTACACACTATTTATATATTACAATATTTATATAAATTAAAATTGTGTTTTTGCTATAAGTACCGTATATATCATGTGTATTTTATTTATCTGTATCTATATATACCATGAGTTTAATATAAAGGTTCATAACATCTTTGCACATTGGCAAACCGAACACTCCACCGATTGGGGCTTTTCGTAGCTTGTCAAGTGTGTGCATGGCACCATGTCAAGTATAGTAAAGTACTCTGTGCATGGCACTCAACGTTTTACTATAGTAGTACGCTGTGATGTTTATTGTTTACACATCCAGTTGCATCATAGAAGAGTACATACAATACTTACAACGCGGGCACAATAACATGAGATTTGCGTGGAATAGAACGCATAGGCCGACACACGTTGCATCTCCCAGTATGTACCTACTATTGTTTCTACAGCGATGGAGCTGTACTGCATTCAATAGGTCTTATTACATTATTTTAAAGCGTAAACTTTTGTACGCACTACGCGAGGACAACGTAATCGAGTTCAGTATTTGTAGACGACTGGTAAAAGTTATCTATACATATAATAATAATATAATAAATGATCGCTCTCTGTATATGGGAGATATTTGACAAAAACTACTATTGGGGGCCTTTATAAGCGCAATAAAACCCAAAATACTGATTATTAGAATTTTTGTCTGTTTGTGCGTTTGTGCTCGCTAATGTATTGTGGTAAGCTTCAGTTACATTTAGTGTTTGTTTTATCGGCTAATAAATAACAAGGTTATATCAATTTAAAGAACCATATCGAAAATATTTCGATAAAAATAATATAAAATAGCTGTTCAATTGAATAGGTTGAAATTTTAGTGAACTATATTATATTGTTATCTTTAAAATGATGATGATTGATAATTTTCTTAAAGTTCAAAACAGGACAGGGCAAAAAACATTTTGCAAGTATCAGCTAGGCACACTTTGCATTGAGATATTCATAGCAGGCGCACGTATTACGAAAATGCACGACTCTTCCTGGTAACAGGTAACTGCTTTATTTGGTAACGCAGTATTTACATGTACATAGACGATTTTAGAAATGATGTATGTACTCTTATGTAATATTTCACGCTTAAGCTTAGTAGCTTATAATTCCCGAGGAGTGTTGGCCATAGGCAGGCGGCCGGCCGTAAAAACTGTAGCAAAACTCTATACAGTATGGACTACGGTCACAGTTTAAACAATCATTTATGTGATTGTTAAACTGTACTAGTCATACAGTATCGCCCCACATACGCGGAAAAAGGGCAGGTTAGGATAGTATTAAGTAGGTAATATAATTTCGTTTAAGTAAAATTGCTGGCGGGATTAAATAAATAAACGTGCGCTCACGCCCGTAACCTACAGGGATAGGCGGATTTCCATTTGGCGTGATCCTGGCACACCTCTCTTCTTCTACATCCACACATCAATGCATACACGCTCGTTGGTTACGGGTACTTTTTATATCTTATTCTTTGGTATGTCACTAATCTGATCGATGTAAGCTCTCCTGGGACTTCCTCTGCCAACACTACCACTCACAAACAATCTGAAGTAGAATTAATACAGATACATTACTCCACTTTTTACCGGTGATCAAAAATCATTTTATCGCCTTCTCAGGGCTAGGGCATATTTTGCACAACATAAATTAAGTAACTTATGTTAACTCTAACAGGGTACTTAGATAAAAATGTGTGGATGTTGACAAGTTGTCTTAATGCGATTTTCTAGTGGTCAGATCTAAGGTAATACATTGTTTCTATCAGAAAGAAGCTATTTATTCAGATAGGTTGATATGATACAAAAGGTTAATGTAAAGTAAGTAAAGATTTAAAAACATACATGTTTAATATGTGTGATTTTAAATCCTCTGACTGAGTCTCGACGGCGCCGAAGCTGCGAAGGCCATAACTCGGAAAGCGTATTACACATACTAATTAAATAATATACCGACAGAATAATTAATTATGTTGAACACGCAATGTTAGATTACTTGATAGGTTGTCAGTGTCCATGATCAGTTAAATTCTTTATTTTTATGTAACATATTTTTGTTATATAGTAATTTCCGGTTTGTTTAATACCTACGTCTCAGATGTCAATTGGTGAATTCAAATACGGTATGCGTGGAAGCCATTTTATTACACGACGAGACAACACATGGTTCTGCGTAGCATATATATTTAAAATCCTTGATAACATTTCTCTCTTCATGTTATAACACAATAATTCACATTTGATTCTAGTAAGGTTCATAATTTAATAGTACTCACCTACCCGCTTAATAATTAATATTACATTTATTACTTCCACGTATGAACCGATCATTATGAAACTTGATCACTATGCGTAATAGAATAGTTTTAACTTTATTTTCTTTTTAGTGCTACCCGGGGCGGATCGCTAGTTATTAGATTAGTTCTATACGCAGAGCATTTTAGGTTTTTTGTTTATAACTCGCCACAGCAATGAATATATTATCAATTTAATGGTGTGGTTTATCTCATCTCGTCTTTTTATATTAGATACTAACATTGATTCTATTTTAAAATCAAAGTTTATTATACTCAGCACAATCGCTAATAGACTGCATGAATTATTTATTACTATAATTATTTAATTTATAAATGAATACTGTAGTTCATACTATATGCAAACTTAAAATGAATGGAATGCCAAGACGCAGTACGGCGTGAATCATCTATACGTCAATACCTGTTTGAGATATCGAATATCTTACCTTTACCATTTACCTACTAGATCCCGCCTATGCGGTAAACTCTCATAAGCTTAAGCTTTCGTAATTGGCGTATAGCGTGCATGTTTGTGTTTCCTCATAGCTTTTTATGTCACGAAGAAATATTTGATTTCGCAGTAGTACAGTATTAAGCTAATAATGAAAAGCGATAGTAAAATTACCTAATATTTTTTTCTCATATAACTCGCAACTAGTGGCGTAATAAACCATCGGAGGCCCATGACAAATTCATTGGATGGGGGTGTTTAGTTGTCTAGTCTAACTTTACATACTAAAATTTGCAAATTTACTAAATTTGGTTAAAAACGTTAGGTTACTTCTCTTCGAGTTCGCGGTCTCTCGGGCTGGAGCCCCGGTCTCCGCGGGACCCGTGTCGTACCAGCCTTGCCCTATCTTAATACAAGTAAACAAGAAAAACAGTGACTGTGATGGAGGAGAAGTCTCCTGGCTGACAAAGTCCGATCAATTAACATTGCTTCATACAAATATTTCTAAAGAAAACAGTAAAGGGGGCGGAACGCGCGAGAATGAAGTCCGGTGCTAACATTCTTGAAAACGAGTTTTAACTCCGCTACTTCCCGTTTACCCGCTACCAATAGAAAGTTAACACACCTTACTGAAAAACTCTTTTTCGGTGGAGGCCAAAACTAAATTTTTTCCGTTCCGTCCAGTTATTTCCCTTTTGCAGCAGAAGGCGGACATTTAGGTATCAAATCAATTTTAAAGAATTCCAATAGAACCTTCTACCAAATATTCTTTTATCTATCATCTCAATTAATGAAAAAACTATAAACTTAATACAATTTTATGTCTTTTTATTTATATTCAATTTCTTTAGCATGTAGTTTATTTTATTAATTACAAAAGCTTATAGGGTTGTGTTATATGTATGGAATATCTGGAAGCGAAATTTCTGTTACCCATAAAGTGGCGTAAACGCGTGGGAGATAAATGCTTAAAAAGCTTGTGTAAACCTTACATTTTGTAACCTACATTTTTACACAAAATAATAAACTTTATTTAGTGAAAAATTCTCATTTTAAAAATAACAAAAGTTTACTTCATATTATGTGTAGTTTTGAGTACATTGCACTGAAGTGTGTTACATATATTTTACTTTATATTGGTTTCGGATAATCATTATTATTTTTATCTGTCCTTCGGTGACTGAGCTCACTTACTCACACTCCATATGACTCGTAGTCTTGGCGAGATGAGCTCGGTTTACAATGTTTTTTTTTTTACTTTATGAACATTCAGTACAGAGAAAATAGCATTGGCATGATTAAAAATATAAATGTAAGTTGATACATAAAATCACTCCCACATGTGAAACGGAGATTGCATAGTATTAGCACATCTCTCTTGCCTTTTCAACCTTAATGCATCTTCCATAGATGTTCCATAACCTTAATTAAACACATTTACACAGGTATACAATAAAACAAATGGCAATATAAGAAACTGGTATATTATGTTTAAATTATAGGTAAAAAGAATAAAAATAACAATAAAAAAATAACTTACAAAAGTGTAAAAATAAAAATATTAAAGCCTTTTTTTATTAAAAAAAAAGTATAAAATTAATTAAAAGGTACATTGTCTCTTGACATTTTATGCCATAATTTAATTGTAGGTCTAATTCAATTTCTAAGGCACATTGATGAAGTTTTAGAAAAATAAGTTTAAATATACTGTGGTAAATATCCACAAAATAACTAACATAGTTACATTGAAAATGTTAGTGAACAGATGTTAACAATTTAAACAGTTATACTAAATGTAACTGATGTAACTTAAGTAATTCTACAATATTTTGTATATAAAAAAAAAAAATATTTATCAATTACAATAATTTCTCATCTCATCTCAATACTTTATTAACATATTGTCTTATAACTTTTATATTTTTGATAATAAAGTCTAGGCAACTAAATAAAAAAAAAAGATGTTCAATTTTCCTGTCTACAATAAAAATACTTCGAATGGCATTCTTTTAATTGTTATAAATATATACTTATTATTTTTAATGGCATACTTTGTTCTTTTATTTAAATATATAACTACAAAATGTTATGGTATATTGTGGTAGTGGAGCGCTCTACTTTAAAAACATGCATAAAATTTATATGATGATTAATTTTATTATATTCTTATAATAAAATTAATCATCATATAAATTTTCATCAGATTCATTAATATGGTATTGCAACAGTACTGGTTAAAGCAAACTTTATTTTATTTATAACCTATTTAAATTAAAATATATGTGTAAAATATTTGTGTTTTCCTCTCTTGGGTTATTTCTCCAGAACATTAAATCATCTTATGATATTTCATAGAATAAAAAATTAAATGCAGTATTAGTTTTAAAAGTTTGTTAAATAATGTTGAAAGGATCTTATTATTAAAATACATATTTTATAATTAAGTCGTTTAAATATAAATGATTAGTAATATTGTTTATAACAAAATAAGCCATGCAAATACAATGAATTGGATTTTTTTTTATAATAAAACTAAAATAATGAAGTTATATGACATTAACAGCTATCAATGACAAATAAAATGTTAGAGGTGTTTTAAAATTTTAGAGAGCTATTATAGATTATGAGAAAGTAATATATTCACTGTCATGGATACTACATGTTTTCAAGATCAGCGGACAACATGTAGTTCTATTGTAGAATTTTTAGTAGTTATCATTGGAAGTAATTTGTTTTCAAGATCTCTGGGTATTTCATGCCATGCACATTTACCAATTATAGGTACTTCTTCAAGAGGAGCCCTGAATACTACAAGTAACGAGATACAACAGCCGTCCGCCTCCGGGTCGGCCTCCAAGTTAAGCAGGCCCAAGGGACGGTGTTGGGCCACATCAGCACCAAACATTTCAACCATAAATCTCCTCAATGTTGAATGTACGCTTTTGGCAGGGTTAATTTCACATGTTGGAAAATGTATTGAGGTTTTTTCACTTAACAATACATGCATTCTATTTGTACTTCGTTTCTTTATTACAACAATCAGTCTCATAAGGTTTTTGCAGTGAGGTATAGAAGCTGGCAAAATGTTTTGATGCCAAGTTTGTCCAGCTTTACTCTGTTTGTGAATTTTAGCTTTATCAATAAGATGTAATATGTCATTGGACCTTAAAGATATCTCCTGCAGATTAGATATCCATTTTGCTTGCAAGGATTCTTTGTCAGCTTTTGCAGGAGTTTTGAGTTCACCACCGACAATATCAGCTGTTAAAACAAATCTGTACCAAGAGCCACCGGCAGTCTCTATGGTAAGTAAAGTCTTAGGTTCACATTCTAAACCAGTTTCCTCCAAAACTTCTCTACATACTGCCTGAGCAATAGTTTCACCTTTTTCCATACGACCGGCAGGAAGATACCATTTTCCAGCACAACTTTCCTTAGCTTCCTGCATCATAAGTAAATCATTATGTTCATTAAGAATTACACAGGCGACAACGTAAGTTACGTTTTTACCTAACACGGGCTTAAAATTTGATGGTGTAGTAGGGGTAATACCTTGAGATTCTGCAACGGTGTTTTGATCTGCTATTGTAAAATCACAAAAATCGTTCTCTTCACCTTCGAGGCCCAAACCATCTAATAAAAGTGCTATGTTGGAATCCACCTGTCGCGACATAGTTACCTAGATTCCACAAATTTCAAACTTTACTTTAAAAGTTTCAGTAAAATGTTATTACAATTATTGATTTTTTTAATGTCACAACATATTTTAAAAACGCTTTAATATTTTTCAATTATATTGTCGAAGAATATTCAAAGTTAGGTAAATAAACACCCCTAAGGCACACGTAACGCTTGACCACTCTTGACAAATGACAACAAAGTAGGGGTGAGGCGTATTTATCGTAACAGGTACAAATCACAGGTATTCGCAAATACTAGATAACAATTGTTCCTGTGAAATCACATATCTGTTAAAAAATATCATTCGTAAATCACAATACTCAATCACAGTCTGCACTACACTCTTTACAAAACAAGAACTGCTCCTCCTGGTATCTGTTCTTTATACCTGTTCTTCGTATGTATTAATCTCTCTCGCTCTGCCCCGCGTGGTTGAATTTTGCTAAAACGAGAAGCACCTAGTATTTAATCTGTCTCGCTCACACCCATTCGATGAATGTTGCTAAAACGTGAAGCACCTAGTATTGGTTTTATAGTACTAATTCAAATTGTAGTCTTAC
>JWHW01045351.1:0-24956 GCA_000931545.1 Papilio glaucus
TTAATCTAAACCTAACCTAACTTAAACTAAACCTAGCCTTAATAGAGAACTAGGCTCTATGGATATCGTTCCCTTGTCTCTTTGCCACTCCAAGTTTAAAAAAGTGACATGTTCTTGAATTTTCTTAGTTGATTTTACGATTTTTGAAAAATTATATCTCAAAAACTATATGCATACGAGCTACGAAACTTTCCATAACGAAACTACATACCGAGGCCCTTTTCCAAAAAAAATATGAATGTCATACTGACTGGACAATAGTATACATATTAGCCGCGTATTTCATTCATTGCGTATCACAAACAGAACATTTAAAGTCTATTCTTAACTAGTTAACAGGTATCGTTTCATTTCGTCTACCAAATTTCGCCTAATGAAATAACCTTCCAGGTGGAGCGGAGAAAGGAACGTATTAATATTCATGGCGCGCGCTGTCCCTGCTCTTGTAAATGTTTTATTCGTTAACGAGTCTACAGGATTAAGGTAATCATGTCACGTCGTGTGTTAGCCGAAGCTTTCGCAATTAATACGCCACGTAATCAATTCTGAGATAACTTGCCATCGTATCATGTTTATTTTTGTGGTACAAAGCTAAAAAGAAACTAGCACTACGTGCTAGCTTTAAGGTCAGTCAGCCTGCTACCATGGCGCATGCAATTGTGCCGAAATATCGGGAGTTCAAAAAGGCTAATTGTGCTTAGAATACCATCTCTTACCAACCTTATATTAGTAAAAATCACAAATGTTTAAAGTTATATAACTGTAAGATAACTCATTTGGCAACAAACAGAAGAGTTATGAATGCTGTTTTGCGTGTTTATATGAAATCAGGAGAATATACATAGGGAAAAAAAGCAGGAACAAGGTATGGGAAGAGGTATAACTACTTTTATTCTGCGTGGTATTTAAGTTTCAACTGAATTATTCAAGAGAGCAGAAAGCATTTATTATTTCCTGAAATACAGCGGAAGATTTTAATTATTATTCGAACAAAATATGAATAAAGTATACGTCCTACTACTCTCATTAATGAGAACACATCCCTATTATCTCAAAATGCCTTTCATTTGTGTTTAATTTGCGTATTATTCCGCCTCAGACTTAACGGGTACAAGGATTATCTGCAGCAGACGTCCCGACAGTATCGTCAGCGGCTGTAGGCTTAAATTTTCATTATGTTTATTGGATAATTCGCTTCAAAAGCGGCGTGAGGCGCGGAGATAGAGAGGATTGTCAATGCAACGCTGAGCATTCGGTCGACGCCTCCACTTTTTAGATATCTGTTTATAGTCGTAACAGACACAGGCTGGCGAATAACAAAATTGCCAATTTTAAATATATTTTGTGAATAAAATTTACGAAATCCACGGCCAGAGTACGATTTAGAAAAACAAGCAGCGTTCTACAGCGTCTTCATAGTATTGCTCCGATATATGGCTGTAGCTTATCTGTCTGATAAACATCCTAACATTAAAATTATAAATTCGAATTTAAGTTTGTTTGTTACGCTTTAACTTCTTAACGACTCAACCCGCCATCATGAAATTTTTCACACACGTTGTCAGGGCAGTACTTTACTTTTATCCTGAAAATAAAAGTGTTCCCGAGGTATATAAAACCTTAACATACAGTATTGAATGCCATGGATATGTATGAAATTGACAATACAACTTTTTGACACGTTAGGAGTACCTAACATTCGAATTTATTATACGCGGGATGTTACAAGAATATCTGTAATGGAAAATGAGAAACAATTGCGTGCAAAGCCGCGGGCAACAGTTAGTATAAGATATATGACACGTAATGATGACATACATAAAAACATTATTTTTCTCATTTACTTATTTCACCGTAAACTATTGTTTACTGAAAGATAGCACAAAACGGATGTACTTCAATAAATTAATGTCAACAAGGAAGATTTAAATACAGAAGCACGAATGATAAATGAAAGCAGTCACGGGGTCGCAGATGGTCCGGAGATTTTAGTAAATGAAGCTTTAATTTAAATGTTTGGAGTGACAAAATTTCTATGCAACTGAAAATGGTATTGTGCAATGTTGTATGAAGTTTTGAACGAATTATCGTGCTACATACGAGTAATAAATATTACGATGAACTGTAACAAATTGTATGATAAATTTAAACACAGTTATAACATATAATTTTTTTTTTTACTGTATACTTTTAAACCAAAAGAAGATGAATAGGAGAAGGGTACGAACTACCGAGCCAGAGGTCACTTCTGTCGTAAACTACATATGTATGTCCTATTGCAAGCTTCACCTTAGTTTGAATAGGAATATTAGTAAATTATTCCTAAACTCGACTAACATTTTTTTTATTAAAAAAACATGATAATATTTTTTTTTGATAAACCAAAGTGCCTAACTCCTTGACTAGATTAGATCTTTTTACCACCTTAATTAATCTTTTGATTTGTTGATGAATTAGTTCACTACCCCGGCTTTGTCAGGGTGGCAATAATTATGTTGATCCGATCGACCAAACTCCACAGAATCACCCGCTAGTCATCGAAATCGGTCCACTCGTTTATATAAGGAACATACATACGTACATCACTTTTTACATATCGACGAACATCTAAGAATTGAATCCTTATCGATTATAATTACTTAATCAATAAATAGACACTTATTTGTGTAACATACTTATATAATAGAAATAAATACTTACAAATTTACCACAATATATCATATTTTCTGTTTAATAAAAGAAAATCGTATTTTATAATGTTAGAATCGAGGGTACTGTTAATTAAAGAGCGGTGACAGAGTAATACCGCATCCGGGTTTTCTTTGGGTTTGCCGCCGTCTCTGTCGGAATGCGACGCGACTGGCCATCTGTCACCGCGAAACCGGGACACAGTAAATTACGCGCCTTCATCATCCCACGGGACAGTGATCCGCCGGGAAGCCTTCGTGACCCGAGCTATGTAAGGCTTTAGTGGCTTTTATTTACCTCTTTGTATAATGTTTCCAAGCCCTAGTCGTTCATTTATAAAAATGCGCTTTGTATAAATAGTAAAGGCTCAATATTTAATGTAGCAACATACGATGAGTTTAGGTTCACAATACATAATCTTTATGTACACTTATCTTCATTTTAGACTTACATCAGTTCGTTTAAAAAAACCTAGAATATAATCACTAAATACATGTATCCACTGTTTTCTCTTTTTCTCAGAACATTATTTTTCAGGATAAAGATGTTTCTATCATTAAAAAATAAAACAATTAAATATAATTTACAACCCATTTGGTAAGCTTCGATGCCTTAGGTATTTTAATTAAGTTACATAATTACACAACATTAAAAAACAAATTAACAATCTCGAAGCGGGTATGAAGATCACATAACAAACCCTGCTGCAATCATATCTGCATCGGGCTTCTCAGGTGTAATCTCGCTCGTGGAGTTTCCGGTTTATTTTCTCTTCCAATTTCGTTAGAGTGCTTGGTAGTGAGTTGTCTGACAGCGGTGTGCAGTTTATATACACTACTTATATACGTACGGACATACGTACACTGTCGATAATACTAGTGCACGTGCACTTAATCTCTCATTGTATAAATACCAAAAAATAGTTCTTGACAATGACACCGATAAGTTGTAAATACATGTTTTAAAATTAAAAAATCATTAACATTAAGTAAATACGTAATAAAATCTTGTGGGTGGGCAAAATGAACAAAATATAATGTGGCCTAAGTTGCCAATAGTGACTGACTTTGGACATTTATTTTTTATTTTTTATAGAAGGTGGTAAATGAGAAAGCGGTCCAACCGACTTCAAGCGACCGTCACCGATAAGCAGCTTGAACAAGTTAATGGGTTGCAGATGCATTGCCTACATTAATGGACAGACAGCAAAGACAAAAAATATATTTCCTATTCCTATTTATCCCCCCTTCCCGGTCAAGTCCTCTCCTCTTGCTTTCCTTTCCTCATTATAAATGGGTAAGAAGGTGAAGAGGAGTACAAATAGGCCTCCGGTACCTGACTCATGATCTGAAACGCATAATACTTCTACTTCACGTCTGTCTTCCGTGAGGTGGTGCTATTTCACCGGTCAATCCGGCCCATTAGTCCAACATATGTCGTTGTTAAAATTTTCATTATATTCATCAAACCTCTTTATGGCGGATGATGCTTTCAAAAAACACGTGACATTTGCGGCGCTCTATGGCGGATGATGCGTATGTGCATCATCGTACTACACGCCACTAAAACCCTTGTTTTTATTTAATTTGAGTTTAATATCGTATGGCTATTCTATGGCATTCGGTTCTGTAGTATAATCTATGACACAAAACCGTCTTTTTTCGATGGGCCTTTTATTCTTTGACAAAATCAATTGTGAAGTTGCTCTTTGAGTCGTTGGTTATCGTGTTTCCGGCTAACAAAAAATGTAATTTTGGAAGGGTAAGTGTTAAATATTATTTTTTAAAGTGCTATTATTTCTGTCTTAGTGTAATAAAGAAACAAGATTACATGTTAGGTATATTGATTTCTGCATATCAGTTTGAAAAATTTGATTATTTCAATTTGGTATGCCTATACTTGTTTTCATTGTTTACAGCATAATTTATGTATCAATTGGCTTGAAATTAATAAAAATAGATCATATTAAATTATAACATCGGTATACGCTAAAATATTTGAAAATTAAAGTCGCAAAAACCGTAAATTTGGCGTCAAAAACCGAAATCAAAATAACAATTTCTGCCCCAAAAATCGTGGCTAAAATTGTTGTATTTAATTTCGGTTTATTGATTGATTTTAACTTGAAACTAGTACGTTAAAGAATTTTGGTGATAATATAGTTCTGCCTTAGCATCGGGGTAGATTATCTAGCCTTAAAATAAAGTCGGGAATTGGAAAAATCGACCTTGACAATAAAGCCATCTACTTTTGACTTTCTCTTTGAAAATCGATTATCATAATTAATAAAAATGCATATATTTGTGACCCATTGAATAGGTAATATATTTCTCATCAAAAGTACTTTTATAAAATGAAAATCAATGAAAGGTTAAATTATTAGGACATGTTTACTAAGAAGGCTCGCGGGTATGACGAACAACGCCTAAAAAAAGGCGTTTTCATGACCGGCCAATCTTAGATATGTGCGCTTGATAATTATTTTTAAGGGGAAAATTGGAGATTGTCATCGCACTATGTTCATAAAAGCAAAAATTTGTAAAATAATATTTTTAGATTGAATGAATCGTTATTACCAATAAGGCTGATATAGTCGTAGCTACTTTCTATAAAATAAATGTCTATTGTCTAAAAATAAATATAAATGTTAACCATAACATAAATTCTAAGAAAACTATATGTCAGTTAAATAATACTTAATATTTTACCTTACTTGTTATTCTAAAGACGCATCCACGTTGGTACAAAGTACGTCTCATCATTCCGTCCCATAAGCATCGTTACTCCACTTCCTCGTGCCATATCTCTGCAACTTTACGAATAGGCAATTGTCTTCGGTTCAGTGCCCCCGCGAGCCCACTGTCCCTACGATCTCCATTGTACTCACGACTTAAATGGACTTTGTTTTCTTAATTTTACGACTTTCGTTTTTGTCTCTTTTTTACAGATGCGTCGTCAAACAATAGATTAAGAACTTGTTCAACTAATTACTCAAGCAGTTGAAGAAACTTTTCGAGATTCGTATTTTTTGGACACCCTTTTGTGAGCTGTAAGAATGGATTGGTAAGTGATATTTTTTTGATAATTTATATAAAACGACGCTAACTTCCTTAATTCAATTAATCTAATGTATTTTATCGAGCTATTTAATCAATGATTAGATAATTTGAAACGTAATCAAAGAAATAAATATTTTAATGTTTGCTACAAAGGAACTAACCAGATTCTATGTCATTATATTTTATTTTTGTTAAATATAATAAAAAGGAAATACAAAAAGTTTTTATCCTACGTTAGCTTCATATATTCTTAAATGTATATTCAAACTATCTCACAGATTACGTTTTTAAATCCATATTAAAACTAACGAACAAGTATTCAACAATGTCGGTGCAATGTTTCTGTAATTCAAAGCTTTTTTTTTTATTAATTAACAAATCAAATAGATGCGTCATCGGTTTTAAATGTACAGAACATAACGATTGAAATTGCGTTTTTGGTCTAAGGAGTAAAAATAGGGAAGATAGACAACAAGAAAAAATACAGCCAGTAATGAGGACTGCTGACAGAAGGGAAGACGCGACAATAGTTCAAAAATAAATATGTAATCAAGAAAAATAAGAATATAAGTAAAAGACATGAAAACAGTTCGTCGAACCTGTTCCAATGCACGTTGCAGACGCATGTTGTACATTTTGTTCCCTCGAACCAATAAGATTTTCCATTATTAAATATCGTCTAAAGAAGGTTTCGCTCCAAAAAATATTTCTTGGAAGCTTAATTGTATCATAGCAAAGCCCCTTCTAATTTTAACAAACTCGTTTTGGACATTTCATTGCTTTTAACGAGAATGTATACATACTTCCCGAAGTACTTTGTAAATCCTAAAATATACTAAGTTAAGAATTAAACGCATGTATATTGATTAGAACCCTTGTAAATATCTTCTAGTCACCAAAACAAATAAATACACGGCGTCACTCTAACGTGTTACATAAGGATGTAAATTCAGCTGAAACATTTAGACCGCGTCGCAACCCTCCGGGCCAGCCGGGTCCCCCTTCGGCGATGTGTTTGGAATGCGTTAAATACGGGACTCGTATCCGTTTGTTTGTCTGCTAAATTTGATAGCGCGACTCGTCTGTTTTCTTTCTAAAACGACGCTGTTTAAAACTCTCGCCTTAAACTTTATTATCTAATTCGATTTAACAATAGCTATTGAAGAGTACAAGAGACAAGAAATGTCTTGATAAAAATATTGTAACAATTTAGGTAGGTACTTCATTTACTTTGGATCTGTAAATGTTCCTTGATTCCTTCTTCCGTACCTACCATTATATGCTTAAAAGAAACACAATGCTGGAATAGATAATACTTTTCTCAATTAACTAAATAAATCTTTACAACTTTAAATCTAACGACCATGACCAATGTCTTCTAAATCTTATATAATCAAATATTCAATACTTTAATACGATTGATCATCGTTGGCCTTACCCATTACAATAAATTTAAGTTATTATATCAATAGTATTTTGCTCTGAAAATATTACAATGATAAATGTATTCAGACGATTTAGAATAACTACTTTAGACCACACCATTAGGCTAACATGATTGTGTCACAGCTAGGTTCCATCTCTTGAATTTTCTTTTAAAACAACCAGCGTTCCTTTTAGATCTGACGTATTCTGACAGTTATAAATGAAGAGTACTTTAGCTTAGAAAATGTTGAAGAGTAATATCTAAAAGTGGGGTTATTATGTACAGATTTTACAATCAAATATAAGTAGGAATATTTAAACCTACTGTCGCTTTCAATTAATCATAAATTCAGGTTGTATAATGATTAAGAAATTTTAACTTTAATTTAACTATTTCTTATATAAATAACTAAAACAAAATGTAACTTAATTTAGAGTAAATGTAGGCACCTTTAAACCCAATCCAATTTATTTGGACAGCAGTGGCGTAATCACAATGATGTTGACAAATAGACTAGCCGCGTCGCTCCGCCCTTTCGATGTTCATTCGATCTTTTCCTGACGACATCGAACGACACAATAACTCAGTTGGTATTTCACCAGGACGATACGCAATCAATAATTTAGCTCCTGCCTGCGTAGAAAGTTTTAGGCCAGTAGACTCACGAATATTTTACACTTTAAATATCGTTTAATATCGCGTTAAATATTACATTATACAAATAACTACTGATCAAGCAGTAATCGAAATTATACCATAATTAATTTAGTTACTTTGGTTTGAACAAGTATAAAAATTATTATCATCAGCCTATATCAGACCATCGCTTGTCATGGGCCAGGACAAAGTATGGGGTCATCCAGTTGCATACAGCGACTTCCTTCCGTCCTCACGAGGTCCTCGGCCCATCTAGAAGGAGGGAGCCTCACACTTCTGGTCCCCCGCGGCCTCTATTCCAAGGTTTTCCTCCCCCATCTGGCGTCGCTACATGGACAGATGTGACCGGCCAATTGCCATTTCAGCGTACTGACTTTAAGAACTATGTTTTACTCTTAAGTTTTCCGTTGATTTTCTTCGTTCAGAGCTCTATCACCGAGCAAAGCTCTCTCCATCTCTCGCTGTGCGACTTTGAATTTATTGGTCGGCTCTACACTCAGAGTCCAAATCTCTGCGCCTCAGATCGTTGCGATATTTAATTGATTTAATTAAATAATCAACGAATAATTAATTCAATCTAGCGAATTCGTGAATGTTTTTTAAATAATTCATCTTAATCCGCTTCTTTTCAATGGAAATTCTTAAATATACCAAATTTCACACAAATACATTCTCGGAATAGTATCAAAAAAGATCCCAAAGTTTTCGATTCACGTTTTAGATGATATAAATATCTAATCTGTTATTTTTCTTTCAAATTACATACAGGAAGTTCAAAATAAAAAGAAAACTAAAACCATGTTAACAGAATTGTATCGTAAACATTCAATACATTATTCCGTATGCGCGCCCAACAGGGTTTTTCCATTAGAGCTCGCGATACAACGGTAAGTTTTTCTCAAACCATTCTGATTTTCAACAATCTCATCAAATCGTGGCGTTGAAAGGTGCCGAAGGGAACTGATTGAATTGAATCCCCGCTACCTGCCGCTACATTTCTTCCCCAGTTTTCCCAAATCGAACTTTTACCCACAGTTAGAAGTGTTTAATCAGATTCAACTTACGTTACGGTTAAAATGCTACAACATCCATACAAATTCCAGGAATTTATTCTTAAAACTTATTTGTGATTTCCAAAAAAAATACGAAAATAGATAACGTTTACTATTATAATCAAATTAAAAATTTTAATGTTTGTTCAATTCACAATTACATTTGTCTAGTGTGTATTATCTTTATCTCTTTTTATTTAGTAGACATAGCTTAGTTGCAGATCTCATGTTATTTTTATGAAAATAAATTAAAGACTAAATCTTTCAAATACAAGCACAGATAACAGGCGTAATACATCATAACCACGCAAATTTAAATCCTAATTTAAGCTCTCTGTGAGCTATGTAATTACATTTCAAAATTCTCGACACACGTCAAATCCGAAACGAACATACGTGTAATGTCATGCACGCGAGTCCAATTCATACGATACACACGGTCTTGTATACATTCTATATAAAAAATGTATATAAAACAATTTTTTTTGGGTTAACCTCTGGCCGTATAACAGAATAACTAAAAAAAAAGAAAAATTCACACAGAAGCGTTTTCTCATACAGTTTTTGTATTATCTCTGATACTGATCGCCACATTATCTCTAATCAAATGACAGAAACTACAAAGAATTTACATATTCGTGATTTACACAGCAAAACGCAAAATGTCGGATATCTCAAGGTTCTTCAATGAAGCCAATCGACGCGAAGGCAACCCATTCAAATTAATACAGCTATTAAGACAGCTAATAAAGTAACACATTATTTCTAAGGTGAAATGAAGTTTGTTAGGTCAAGCTATTTTAATATAAAATAATAGTTTTTTTTTAAATCCAAGTCGAAAGTTTTTCTAACCCGCTCACATCGCGGCTTACATCTCATAAGAAATGCATGGCCTTCTACTTTATTTATTTACATGGGGTTAGCCCGATAAATCCGAGCCTGCCTATCGCAAGGGGGACTTTTATTGGACTTTATATTAAGTACACACGCAACGGATCAATAAAGATGGACATGAACTCGTGTCATGTATATACTTTGATCAGTTTGTGTCGTTTATTATTTGCAGCTAGAAAATAAAATCTTATAGATACTACTTTGACGCCCCGTTTCTGAAAGGCTGATCAACAGAAAATTAGCTACCCGGCTGTCAAATTCCATTTGAATGGCTAGAAGCATGATTATAATTTTGTTTTGATAGAAAATGAAATCGATTTTACATGACATTTCACTTGAAAACCGGAAACCGGGCGTATAAGTACCAGACGAGTCCAGTATTAGTCATTTAGAGAAAGGCTCACTCCCTGTTACATTTGAGACGTAATAAGCTCGGTGGAAATATGGCTCAAAAATATTAGAGCTTGAGTTATTTGTTTCCACACACTTTTGTGAAATTTAACTTCTTCAGATATTCCTTATAGATTCTTTAGAAAACATGTCATTGCTCGACCAAACAGGTCAATGACTCCACTAAGTGAGAAAGTAGCCCATGCAGCTTCTCATACGTGACCTATGGCATCTTCAGTCGCTAACTTGATTGAAGCTTTCAGCCCTCTGTCTCTTCAACCTACAAGATCTAATTGCGTACGACTTCGCTGATCATAGAAAAAAAAGCAAGAAAATAAAAAAAAGTTTGTAAAACGTACGATTCCCATTAGCGTAGCGGTTAAACTAAATAGCATTCCCACATGTCCTAAATAGATGTGAAATGCAATTTAACAATCGTTCCATTCCAGGCGTGTAATTAACGAGTAGACGCAGGAGACGCGGGCAATTTGTCATGGAAGGCCGCTAGCGACGGTCGTTGTGGAAGCAAAACTAAAACATGCATACATTTTGTTGTGGCACTTCGCTTAATAATACAGTCCGCTTAACTTTTTAGCATTGTTTTCTAACAGCTTTTAATACGTTCTAAATTGGTTCCTCGAAAACCAGTATTTATATTTTCAAAACTTTTAATTGGCCGTTATGTAACAAAAATTTCCATTCCAGTATTGAGGTTGGGGTGGATCAAGTTGCCTCTTGACTTGATGTTAAGTTCGTAGTAAATTCTCCTTTTTCTAGTGCAAAAATCAAGTATCATTATTGCGGCGTGTTCGTAACTAAAAGTTATTTTAATTATTTACCAATATTGTTTATTTTTTAATCCTACAAATGTTTTAATTTTATCTTTGTGCCAAAATACAAAATATTAATTATATAAGACATCCGCCACGAAGTTATAAAGACAAGTAACATAATATTAGGTCACCAATCTAGTCTTCTTAAAACTTTAACTTCGTCCAGGATGCGTCTACTAAGAGCTACTCACTTTTGCTACTTACGTTATCACTGTTTCTCCATTCTCTCTTTCAAGATACACAACACCGAAGCATACCTGTCTCAATTATGGTCACGACGTCTGAGTCCAACTGCAGCGATATTCACAATTATCCGGTTATTGTTTATTTTAATAAGACAAAGAAATGAATTATAAAATGTGTAAATATAAGCATAATATCAAGACAACGTTCAGCAAATTCACTAAACGTCTGTAGTCATAATAATCGAATTAATTTGTTCGAATTTCCGTTGTTGGGCGACGTCGGTGCGAGAGCGGGCGGTGTATTACACCGGACACTGTCCGATTGTTGCGGTCCCGCAGTAATGGACTTAATTCTGATGCGGCTTTCGGCTTTTAGCCGTTGTTTACCTGCGTACGCCGGCTCTGTTCCGCACTGTAGTCCGATATAAATCAATGTTTGCGCTTTATAATTCCATAAAAGCATTTTTGTTTCATAAAAGATATGCGATAGCTATTATTTCGTGTGCAGCATGTAAACTGAAAATCATTGATTGAGTTTTTAAATGCCAATATACGAAGAAAAGATCAGTATTCACATGTCGATACGTCCATTCTGGTAATACGGATCTAGCCAGTACAAAGTAGTACAAAATCATGCCAGTACTACTACTACATTATAGATATATTATGAGATTTTTAAAATGTTACCATTCTTCCAATCTCTTCTTTTATTCTATACCTTGACCTAACATTCATAATTACAACTGGATTAGTATCTCTTAGGTTAACGCCTGGTTTTTTTTCCGCCTACATATGACCTCACCTACCTATTTGCAGCAGATCTACAGTTTCTCTCGTATTGTGATTATTAATCCTTTTTCCTATAAACAATAACAAAACTAATTAAGATAAGAAAATCTCTATGACAATAAACATTTTGGTTTAGGCAAAACTTTGTAATGGAATCGCGGTAATGTTTTATTAGAATAGAACTTCCATAATCGCCTTTAACTTGGTTGTTCTACCTTAAAGATTAATTAAGTAAAACGTAGTTCAAATCTAACTAGGGGTTTCGGTCACGGTCAAAGATGATGGTGACACTATCCGAAAAGATAAGGTGGAGGCTAATCCACTAGAACAAAGGGCTGTGTGTCTTTTACCCAAGACATTATCACGGTCTGAGCTCGGGGGAGTATCATGAAAATACTAGTAATTTTACATATTAATTTTGTATTTTGTAAAAAATCTAAACTTAGAAATAGCTCTATACAATATAGCCAGGGGTAACTATAATTACAATCGGTTCACATTTTTGTACGATATATAAAATATAATAAATATATGACATTCGTTTAAAGTAAGTTAAACGAAACAAAACACATAGCAATAGTATTGTACTGTATTGTTTTCACCGTCTTTCCGGCCATGTTGGACCTTCATGCGAGAATCACTGTTAATTAAACAGCTGTTCCATTGAGCTGGGTTTTTTTATGGCAACAAAGGAACTATTGTCTTCGTAACATTATTTAGTTGGAAGGTAAGTAAAGGTAAATATGAGCATTAGAAGTGTTGTATTCTTTGTTTTCTTCTCTCTCAGCTTGTGTTTTTTGAATTTAGTCCTTAGCAACAATTATGGTTATACATAGATCGTTCTTATCAAAACTAATCTAACCTGGTAAAATGCTTACAATTTTTTCACTACTTTGTTTACCTCAGCTGCGAATGCAAGAGGGCCTATTTGCTGAGATCGCTTAATAAATTTTGTAATCAATGTCGATCGCGAGATAACCTGAATGAAATCTCTCATAGTTGTAGAATACACCCCGTTTCCAAATCCTACTCGTATCCCATCGCCCGTTGTCGGCTTCTGCGGGTGAAATGTTATTATCTTCACTCAAAGGGCTTCACTTTCGTCTCACTGATCATAACGAATGTTTCTCTTTTTCAATTAAATTCACTTTAATAAGCAAACCATGTAATTTTTATAAAGGAATAAAGAAAACATTTTTCAGTCTTATTTAGTTCTTATCTTCAGACATAATAAATAATGTTTAACAGAAAAAGTTAAACTTTTCTCTTTACGTTACTGTCACTGCGAAATCTTTTTTCCATGTCAAAAGAAGGTTGTTATTTCCTAACGTAAGCCGGTGACATGGTCAAAGTTCAAGGAAACTAAAATATGGTCCAACAGACATCCTTCGACTGATAATAATAACAATGACTTAAACTTCGTAATTTTAATACTTTTCTATGGTTACTATTATAATACCAAAAGTATTATACAAAAAAAGCATGTAAATATTAAGGAGGATAAATTTGCAAATCAATATCAGATTTAGTAAGACAAATAGTATAAGGCATTACGTTGTCTTTCTCTAAATACTGTTCCAGGTGGCATGTAGATCAGGTGATCCTCAAGGCTGTGTGCTCAACGACTTAGTGTTGAAAACGACTAAATGGATTGTAATTAATAACCGATTCAAAAAGGCAACTTAATAAATTTTAGTTTACTTCTTACTAACATCATTGCAGACTAATAGTGTGAATAATTTAAGATTTCTCGGCTAAATTAGGAGCTTATTTTTGAACATCTGAAAAGGAACATTTGAAAGCAGGCCGGGCTAACTTGATGTACAAATTTACCTTGAATTTTACATTACGCGAGTAGCATAACTTTGATCCTCGTTGCCAGCGCCACAGAAATTATTAAATACAATTTTATATTCAGATTCTCCACATACTTGATTACTAAAGTTTGAGCGAAAATCTGATTTTTTTTTATTATACATATACAAGTACATTTTAGACATAATGATACTTTTCATTAACGCGTATGCAAAATATCACTAAATAAATGTAATGTTTTGGAATTTGATACTATTTTCACATTTTTTATGTGAAACATCTCTTGGAGCGCTTTGGAAGTAGAATTGAGAAGTATGCCGTGGCGGCTCTATTGGCGTGACGCTCTTGTACTTTACCGACTTCCTTTTGTTATAAATAGGTCTATTCTGTATCCATTTTTTTATTGTTTCTACTGTTACTTTTCCAAATTGTTGCCTTGGACCACGCAAGTGTACGGGTTTCAATTCTAATCATAATATCATCCCTTTACTTATTTAACCAGTTTCTTGTTTCTTCTTTGTTCAGTCATGGCAAGCATATTAGTCGAAAAACGTCTCGGAATAAGAGAGAGACAGAGAGAATTAATCAGAGAATTAAATTTATTACATCAAAAATACCTTATGTGGTGGTGTAACACAGTATCTGTGTGTGAATAAAAAAAAACTGTTATAAAATTTCTATAAAGAAAAGTTGCTTATTAACATTATTATTGTAATCTTAACTATCATTGTCGGTTTCATAATACTGTTGATTAAATTAGATTGTCGATGTTTCGATGTTTGAAAAGCTTAATTTAATAGTAGAAAGTCCATCGTCTCTATGATGAGCTCCGTACTACGATTGTTATTAAATACAGCGATTCATTTCGAATCTTATTGCTTATAGTTACTTATAGTTATAGTTTTAACAAAAATTTAATTATAAATTCTGAACTATTCATGATCTCTAAAACAATTTTACAATTTAGAATTTAATATTTCTTGTTTATGCCAGGTTTAAATTTAAACCTAGAGCTGTTAGGTTAAAGTAGCTTCATTATGAAGTATTGGATACATCGAAGTAATAATTATACATAGTTTTAGCTTATTTTTTTCATCGTACATAAAAAAATGTTAGGTATACACGATCGTAAATACTGTAAAAAATTTGATAAGCATACGACGAAATTTGTACAGAGCTCTTTAAAATTTTTATTGTAATTGTAATGGAATTTGTTTCAACCCTTGTTCTTTTGGTCTATCAATGTACCCCAAGTACAATGTTGTAATCACATTTATTTAACCGCACTAGTTTTTTTAAGAAGGAAATAATTAATTTAGCAAAAATTTCATAGCAACTTTTATCACTTATACTTTCGATTGATCAACACTTAGTAATAGACGACGTCCCTCCGTCAACATTCAGTCCATTATGATATTGAATGGCACGCCTAAAAGTTTTCGTATTTCAGAAAATACTTTTCGCTATAAATAATAACATTGCTTCTTTGCTAGCTTCCACGTTAGTAAGTTATTAAATATTTTCCTTTTATGCGAAATAATATTTGTACGCGCGATACATTTTGTAAGTAGGTCAATGTAGATTCATATTTCGGCACAGGTTCATTCATCATTTTGCCAGAAAATTGTGCCTAAAGGTAAATCCGAATATAGCAGCACACTTTGAAAAGAAATTTCTTTTTTCTCTTGAAATGTCATCTCATAGGAGGTCGGCTATCATAAAGGCTATTTGGGTTGTGGTCACAGCTACACGGATCAAGAATGTGGTGCTCTGTTTGAAGATTTTCGAGCCATGAGAAGGAAACCCCCAGGGGGTTCCCTTCTCATGAAGAAGGCTAACCGTCGCCTTCTTTGTATGTATATTCATTTGTATTATTAAAAGATACCTTTATGATTATTTCTTTTCAACAACAATTAACAACATCTTACAAAATCATATTACATGCATTCAAGACTCAACCCGGAGAGATAGAGCATTTATTAAAAATTGGTTACGGTCAAGGCAACTTATGAAAGTGTAACAAATTGTAATTTATTCGATTTTAAGATTCATACAGTAAATATTACAATTAGCAATACTGTAAAGAACATTAGTAACAAATAAACTTTATTTATATATATAAGCCGCCAAAACACAGAAATATATTTTCTTAAAGTTCATCAATCATTTTCTTGCACGTAATAATTATCTTTATTACATCCAATATTGCAGACTCTTTTAACTGTAAAATAAATTGAATATCTCTTAATGGTTATTTATTAATACAACAACACAACATTTAGTAATACAACATAGTGTATTTTGTAAGTTTATTTATTAAGATACAAAAGAAAGCATACAATATGAAATTAAAGTATCTGAAAACCTAATACAGGTTTGTTTAGATGCTTGAGTACTACGTTAATTAATGATATAAATAAATATGTAGGTATTTATAGTTTTACAAGATTCATTCTTACATAATAGTCAGTGAGCGTACACATACCGTCATATACAGGTTGCTCCATCGTTATTGTATTATTTTAATGAAAAAAATTCTAAAGCACCATAACACAGTTTTCAGAAAATAATTTAATAAACGAAAAAAGTTTCAAATAAATAAAAGATAAGGCGCAAGTGCGGCCGTACATGGAATTCGCACAGCCGCAGCATTGATGGAACGGAATGATCTGTCGCCAGCGGTTTTTTTTAAATACGACTTAGGATTCTTCAAAGAATGAGCTTACTCTTTCCAACGCCAGACGGTCTGCAGTTCTTCTAGTGTTACGGATGTCCATGGGCGTCGGTGATCATATATGCTCGTTTGCTCCGTTAGGGTATAAAAAAAAAACTGCCATAGATCACTCAACACACTTTTTACCTACATAGCAATATAAACCATCAATTAGTAACAGCAGTTATTTCAGGTCAGTATTAAACCAAGACCCATTTTTTTTTACTTTACGAATAAAATTATTTAATCTCGTCAAGCGGTCGTTCTACAGATACGCAAATGAAGAGAGCGTGCTTGAAAATTTTGCTGACGTTTATTACTTTTTTCACTAACCGTCACGGGTTATTTTGAAGTAGGTACTAGAAATGTCATCGCACAGCATATGTATGTGCGCAACTTCAGATAATTTTCGTTATTTAAAATTGTAAGCGGTTTGGAATTGTAGAGTAAATGTAATTTTTTTTTAGATTAAAGCGATAAAAAAGCCCTTGAATCTTTTTTCTTACTTCTTTTTTAAAATGTTAGTTAATGGGGAATTAAAAAGTCTCAACTTTTTATCTGTTTCAAGAAATTTCAATTTTAAAACGCAACAATATTTCTAAATTGTACATCAGATGTAAAGGCAAGCTGCTCTCTGCTAAACTATAATCGTACGTGTTAGTATCTCAATGACAGTAACGAGCCCACATTTGCAGTTCAGAACATTTGTGGCTAAGTGCAGTGTAAGGCCAAAGCGATCCCGGGTAATTTTGTATGCTAATGCAATGCGAAGGAACTTGCGAATACACTGCGATTACATGATAGTAATATGCTTATTAGTATTAATTTTCGTGTAATAACCCGACATTATCTATACTAATATTATAAAGAGAAATATATTTGAATGTTTGTTAGTTTCGGAAACTCAAAAAATACTGAACCTCTTTAATCATCGGATAACCTTATTTGTTTGTCTACCCGAGCGAAGAAGGGACCGGTTGCTAGTTTAAAAATTTAATATATCTATATATCTTCTATATTTATAAAAGACGATGTGTGTATGTATGTTCCATATAGATTCAGAAACGGGTTTATCGATTTCAGGGAAATTTTCAGGAAGCCTTCAAATTCTATAAAACAGATTGTTTCTAAAAATGAAACTAATCAAACGAATGGAAAAATGTTGTTTTTATTTGTTGAAGATAACAAAAATGTTAATTAAACTTTTAATAATAATAGAATAAACAGGAATAAAGATAGCTAAATATTCTCTTTGCACAACAAATTAGCCTTAGGCATGATATGTGGAAAAATAAGCGGATTTTTAGATTAATTAAGCTTATCCTTGTTTAGACGTCGGATGTTATTTGTGCCGGTCCCGGGAGAACAAACTTTACCTACATTCATTTTGCCTCTCAAAAAGGAGATTTATATTTTATTTCTGTATTCATGGAATCAAAGAACTAGCTGAAGGTATTAACAAAAAAACTGTAATCGGAACTCATGGGAAACGTTCACATATTATGTTGTATATTTTGTATTTAGACTACTTGTCTGATTTGCGAAAGTAATGAACGACCCACGACCCATTCACAAACTAAGAACAGTTACAATCTTTAACGGGGAAGCCAGTTTATACAGATAAGACTAGATGAAAACCTTGGATTTTGGGTTATAGTTACTTTACGTCTGTATGACATACCCTTTCCTTGTACAGAGAGCCTGTGATTCTAACTTGAATACATATAGTAATATAATTATTAGTAAATCTTTTATAATTCAAATACTAAAAAGCCCTTATTTAAGTGAAAACTTAAGTTAAACGTTTGATCTATTTTTTCACTACCGTCATCTAGAAGGTGAAGAAAAATACAGTGACACCTTAGTAATCAATACACTATTACGTTATCGTCAATTTATTTACCCCTAAACTATCATCTTTTACAAAAATATGGACATAATTATCAATTTATTCATGTATTGAATTGAACAAATAAACTGAGAACATTAAACGAACCGCATGTCTATGATTTATTGGGCACATGCAAATAAATAAATTCATTGTTAATGTAAACATCTGAATAAGTTTTATTACTGTGTATTGAAAGTCAATAATGAATTCACATTTTATTCAGGGTTTTATATTTAAAAATCTCATATAAGACTATTATTTTATACTATATACTGTATATAGACCGTAAATATTATGATTATATTTATGTTTCAAACCTGACATATACATAATTGTATATGTTTGGATAGAGAATGTATGTATATATATTAAATAATATTTTTTTTTTCTATATAGTGCTGTAATACGATTAGGCCAAGTTTACACAAAAGGGAAATACCTTTAACTATTTCAGGCAAGTTTTATTATGGACAAACGAGGGATAATTTAATTACCACGGGCTAACACGCCGTGAATTTCGTCAACGTGACGTGAAAAGGTACCTCACCTTTGTATCAGAATTAAAGCTCACTGAAACAATGAACGTAACTCCCTGGCGATCGGGACATACATATTTAATGTAATTTTAATTAACGAAGCTTGTTAGTTTATAGTTGTACGTAATATTGGAACTATAACTGAATTATATAGGTGAATTGTTAATCAAACTTACCAACATAATTTAACAGTGGTAGAGCCCACAACAATGTATGCTTGTGCCGCTTGTGCTGGTCCATTTGTGCAACAATATAGCAAGAAATTTACTTAAAATTATTGTTATGATTTAGTTATGAGTGACAAAATGATAAGTACAATTCCAGAAAATATGGTTTTGAATACAGTAACAATTTTTATCTTTATGTAAACTTTTAGTAGTAAGGTTTATTATAGTAGTGATAGTATACCTGTGGATGAGAGTTAACCTCATTAGTGTTAGTTCGACGAAGCGTGGAACAACGTAAGTGGTATATGGGAATGTGACCTCGGCATGAAAACTTAATGACCGTTATATAGTTGAGTGAATATATAAAGTTTAACTTATAACCCTATTATTAACTATAAGTAAACTTGTATTTAATAAATTGATTTGAAGGTGTAAACAATACAAAAACTATATATATTACCAAAAAACCCACTCTTTGCGTATTTATAGATATGGCCTTACAATTTTAGGAATTGTTTTATCTATTATTATAAGAATAATCAATGGTACAATTAAGAAAAAAACGACTAAAATCAGTCAATCCGCAGGCTACAGGAGATCACAATGAAACGGACATAATTAAATACAAACATACATGCAAAAACCTTACTCTTCGTCTGCCTCTTTCGGGAAAAACCGATAGTTAAATAAAAAGCTAGGTAGTAATACATCCTTAGATAATGACATAGTCAAATCCTTAACTTGGACCCACTTAAGTGAGAATTCAATACATACAATAGTACATTTTAACACCTCCTCTCGTAATGGGTACAATTAGTGAGGTCCCTATATGACACATGGCAGTCAGTCGAGTTTTTTTTTAATTAATCATTGATTGTTTTTCTCATCTTCTCTTACAAGTGCTAGGATAAATTCGAAAAGCAAACAGTTTTTTTTTGCCCATTCTTATAATAATTAAAAACTTCATCGGAGAACGAAGCACTAAAGTCGTCCTAGTTTTGGAGTGTTGTTGTTTTGCTACTGGAATACCTGTTGCATAACTTTTCTCTCGAGACATTCACGACTCAAGAAGTGGTTTCAACAGCAAAATCTTTTTAATGACGTAAAAGAAACAATTTTCTTCGTATAGTTTACTGTAATAAAATACAATACTTAACATTTATTAAAAAAATAAATAGTGGTATTAAAAACCTAAAAGTAAAAAAAAATATTACAATGAGTTCTAAAAAAGAATAGTGATTAAAAAAGATTTTCATTGCAAAAAAGCGTGGAGTAAGACCTTTTAAGATATTTTATAACTTACCAATATATAAGATATTTACAACAATTTACACGAAGTACTTCACGATAAAATCTTTTTTTAATCTGCCTATATCGCATTATTATTAAAAAAATCGCAATTCCTGAAGATTCTGATAAGAATAATGGGACAAATTGCTAATACTTACTTTCAATTATTGCATTGTCATCGGCACTTGATAAGTGTGCGAAGTTTCAAAGGAATTCCGACGTTTCGGAAGAGTTCAAAATCACGTTCAAAGATACAAATAAACAAAAATACATGCACACCAAGTTAATTATAAAAGCGTATTAAAAAGTAAATAATAAAAAATAAATATCCAAGACTTCTTATATATCTTTTATCATCGTAGATATAATCAAAATAAATATGTCCTAAACCAGGGGGAAGGCAGTGATAACGAATTTGCATTTGGCGCATTACTGGCACACTTCTCTCGCTTCTATATAATATTCTATACGATATTATCATTTTAGAAATAATCTGTCTTGACTCTCATCGGTCTACATTCACGGCACTAAAGCAGTTAAAAACTTAAATGCAGTTTTTCTACTTTGATGTTATATTTTTTAGACGTTTTTATCTTAGCACGTATTTTTTAAAGTTTATCTACACACATTACACGCAGAAGATAAACCAAAAAATTATCATTCATGGCAATATCCTTTTGTTCACATTGTAACACTGAGGAAAAATGCCTGCAATCTAATTGATTTATAATGGCTATTATTATTTATAAAGGCAATTTTGTCATTAGTTTCATTATTTAGTTTCCCCGCGATCTATATTTACAGTGTTATTTGCAGTACATGTTATAATATAATAACACTGTAACGATGTGATAACATTAGCATACAACGTTGGCGAAAATGGTTTCGGCTTTTCACAAGCTTAGCCGTGAACATGCGAGACTCCGCATAGCGGCTCATGCACGTCGTTTTGACATTACCGTCACGTTAACAGCCAATGACTGACGTTCTAACGATGTTTTTGCTGTGGTTATGAAACTAATAATCCTTTATATATCCTACATAAAACTATTGACATAAATATAAGAAAATTGTTACGTACTTCTTACTAATTCGTATTTTTATTTTAGGCTTAATTAAGTTCCTAAATCTAAGTTGAATTTCCTACTTTAATATAATTATAGTATTGATCACAAGATGACTCAATGAACTAGAAATGAAGTATTAAAATAATTAAACCTGAATTATTCAAAGTTATTTTATAAAATATGAATACTATTATAGAAGGACAGTCACCAATTTATAGAGGTGGATATATTTATGTCCTCTATAATTAAATTAAATGTTTGTAGTGAGAACACAAGGAAAACTAATAATGACACGGATAAAATATAATAAGTCCACAATGATTAATAAATTAAGTAAAAGGAGGTTTACAATAATAGTCGAAAGTTAGCACTATACCACACGCGAATTTGGTTAGTCGGTTGCCTGTCGCACACGTCTCACGTCTACTCGTCCGACTGTTCGTGCTCTCGTTCTGCCTCGGCGAAGGAACACGTACTCTGCTGTCCCGATGTCCTTCGGTAAGTAGAAGTTCTTACTGTTACAGTGACTCGTTGCACGTGTTGGAGTAAGATGTGGAATGTGGTTGCAAAGATGTCTTCCTTCCAGGCTGCTCGCATTCCTAGAAGTACTAAGGGTAGCGCTTTCGACCATTCTGCAGTGTTGTGGCAGACTATGGCAGCTTTTAACTGTCTATGTACCCGCTCCACCATTCCATTGCATTGTGGATGTTACGATGTAGTGGGGCGGTGATCTGCACCGATGAGTGTCGCTAGGTTTCTGAAGAGCTGCGACTGGAACTGATGTCCTATTTCTGTCGTGATGGTGAATCCGAATAGTGATACCCAGCCGGCAAGAATGGCAAGCAAATGGTTTTTAATCTTTCAGGAGCTGCGCCACACTATACAATGTTATGTTAATTACATTTTTTTTAAGGAAACAAAGGTCTTATATCTCAAAATAATATTGAAAAATGCACTCAAGTGCGCGTTTTAATATCCTAATGGATTAGGGCGTATGCTTAGACATGACGTTTACGATTTAAAAATCAATATCGTCGTGAAGCACGAATAGCTTTGTTGTTCGTATGACGGATTTAAAGTACGGCCGTGTAGTAAATGTCTGGTAAGGGATAGTTAAGAAAAGTAATTTTATAATAGTACAGGTCCAGATGTTAAATAGTAAGCAATTTCAGGACATTTGTTGCATGTAGCAAAACAAACATTCGATTTTCTTCAAACCAATAGTTTTTTTTAAATGTTCTAAACAATATTGTGACGGAGTCAACCTTTAAGGATTGATAAGATTCAGATACAACAGTAAAAGAAATATACCTATATTGCTGGCAGGCAAATTTATTCTTTTTTTGTAGGTATATTTTTTTGTATCTCAAAACGTTGTCAAGGGAGAAAGATTTGTAATGTTGGGATGTCTGTACATTATTATAATAAAATAATATCAAGTAAAAAATTTGGCGAGGTTATGTTGCGCAATATTGACATTGCTAGTAGAATATATAGACGCTGTAGTGTCACGCCTTCACGTTCACATTAGCACACATGTTGTTGAACGTGGTACTTGGCTTGGAGACACCATCGTGTCTCGTGATATAAAATAAAATTCTTTCAAGTTTTAATAGTTTATTTAGAAGAAAAAAATAACAATATTTTAAAAATATTTCCGTCAAAATAGCGGCAATGAAATAGAATGGAAATGAATTTCACTGGTTGCTTTAACATGCCTAAAATAAATTTTTGTTTTTGTTAACATTTTTTTCACAATGAATACGCGTAGTCCTAAACAAAATCCACAACACAGCTTTTCACGAGAAAATGAGGGATAACTAAATTAGCGCCAGTTCAAAATACCCTTGAATAACTTTAGCGAAAATATGTAGAGTACCCGTAACTATATCAAAGTTCGTTGAGCAACAAGTGGGTCTAGTGATTTATCAAAATAGATTCAACGCGAGATATTTATGGTATCCAGTAGTTAATGAACATTTGATAACCCGGTCAATTTAAGGCAAAAATACTTTTTGAATAATGAAATTTGCATATAAAAATAAAAACCAACCAAGTGCGAGTCGGACTCGCGCACGAAGGGTTCCGTACCATTATCTATAAAAAAAATTTTTATTTTTATTCTGTTGTGTATAGTGGCGACAGAAATACATTATCTGTGAAAATTTGTTCAACTGTCTAATTATCACGGTTCATGAGATACAGCGTAGTTACAGACAGATAGATAGACAGACGGCCAGCGGAGGCTTAGTAATAAGGTTTTCGTTTTACTCCTTGGGTACGGACCCTTTAAAATGTGTCGTGTTTAAGTATGGATGTGAATGAAAGAATAATGAGAGTTAATATTTATTCTTTTTCAACGAAAAACAATATTTCATAACTTTCCATAGGCTTTCATAGACTGAAACCCTAATATGTTTACGGTACGGTTTGGTAAATGGTTAAGATGCAATTGATTGCTTGGTCAAAAGTAATAGATCAAACAAACATTAATTCAACTGGAACACGAAGCACGGGGACGCCGGCATCCATTATCATTATAAAAAATTCCGACGCTTCCATTAAAGCTTTCCTCTTATGGGCTTTCTAACTGAAGTTCCCACGAGCCTACCGCTCGCGATATTTGTTAACGAAACTGTAAAAACATAGGTAATTCAAATTTTTTAAACAAAAACAAAACCGACTTCGAAAGAACTATATTCAAAAACAACAAATGCACTAAAAAGTATAAAACAACCTAAATTAGCATAAGTTTTGTCGCGCTTAGCCTTTAGTAGTATTAGGCTCATTGTCCTATAGGAGTTTTCTGAGCTATCTGGTAACTGTTTCCAATTTGTGGGACAGGTATAAGTTTCTTGTTAGTTGTTAGTGTTATTAGTTGCTCATTGGTACTATATATTCGAAGGCTTCGAACGTTGTAAGAGTATCATTCCCGACTATTAATTAAACCCGATAGGGTCATTATTAGCTGACGGGTGACACGTTGTGTACTAAATCTTAACACCAGTTAAGGCAATGAACCTTACATTCTCATATAGGGTACGTATAAATTTATAGTTAACTATTCTACAAGAGCAAGATATTTTATTATATTTCTAGAAATAGTGTTGAAAATATAATTTTTTTGTACTTCGATTTTCAACACTTTTACTTTTTCATTCTAATACGAAGAGAAGGTACAAAAGAACACATAACGATTATAATTGGTTATCTTACAAGGCTCTCAGAAACCGGTGCAATAGGTTGTGCCGTGATGCCAAAAGACACCATATAGATAATTCCATCAATAGTCATGATTCCCCTCAAGTCTGGAATTTTTTTAAATCATTAGGTACTGGAATGCGTTATGGCGATGTTAGTTTCAACAAACCTAACTTTGAGCTAAATGTCTCCTTCTCGAAACCTCCTTTCTGCTTAAGCGAATCTACAAAACAAAATACTATTTCATTTTATCTTTTACAACAATTTTTTCTTATCAAGCCTTTTCTTTTGATCAAGTTACCA
>JWHW01045351.1:32255-82715 GCA_000931545.1 Papilio glaucus
CGAAGCCTTGATCCGCTACTCTTGTAGGTAACTTAAAACAAATATTGCTTTGATATAAATATAAACTAAAACGAACTTCAATAATTCCATTACATTTGAATCTTTTTCCGTGTGGAAATGTCTGAATACGCTGATTGGAGGAAACAAATAAATTCTACCTCCACATCCCCGACTCGTCACTTGTTTCCGTTTCTTCGTCGTTACGTGATCGGAATATCTGAGTGCGACAAAAAGCTTATTCCGGCAGCACCGCTGTGAAGTACGAACTATATCGTTTGAAACAATCGCCACCCATAATGAAGTGTTTATTTATAAAAATCTCACTAAAAATACTGATTGTAGTGAAAGCCTAGTCAAAAATAGGAAGTGTTTAGTATAGTTTTCGACCAGATACCTCTTAAAACTGCGATCATGTCAGTGTTAAAGCCCGCGGCAATAGTAGCTTTTGCACGTATTGGCCGGTTTAACCAAGGAAGCACCACGACGTCACAGAACACTGGCGTGGAGTATTCATATTTCTACACTTCGCCTGATGAGTGAGGTGACGCGAAAGCCATCCTTGTCCTGTCCCTTTCTTTATCCACTCCCCACTCTTTCCCAGAAAAAGGCTGACAACCCATTCTAAGTCATCATTTTTTACGTATGTTGAAGTATAATTTAACCGTCTATCCCGAATAATATATAACAACACCACCGGCATGCTGAGCTCAATCAAGTTGCAATTCATTAGATGTAAGTCGTTGATCAGAGGTAAAATATAAAAAGTTCGTTTTTATGTTTGAAAAAAAATAATTCAATAAATTTTAAGAGATATGTGCGAAAATTAAGTGACAAAGCAGAAACTACCTATTATATTAGCCGGGGTCCATGTTCGAAGTTAAATTGAAGGTTGTAGAGAACCGCGCCCGGGTGATTTATTAGCCGGTCCAAACAATATTTCATGCCCGGATGTTACAGAAACTGTTGAATACAGGAAATATAATAGTAAACGCGACTACATCCGTATTTGAAAATAGAAGCCAAAAAAGAAATATATAAAGATATGAGGGTTATTGAATTCTTACATGTGTAAATTGATGACACACAATATTATTATGAACAGATCGCTTTGATCTCTGCTTAGATTCATATAAAATCTTATATAAATCGAGAGCAGAGGTGGCCTTGTGGTATAGGCTCCGACTTACGTACTGTAGTTCGAGGGTTCAAACCCAGACAGGCGCTTCACTCTGTGTAATTTATTTCATCACCCCTGCTCCAAAAACTTGTCTTAGACCTACCAAATTTGAACATATTTGACATCCACCAACCTGCACTGGACCAGTACGGTGGATTACGGCCCCGCCCTCGCTCGGAGAGGAGGCTGCAACCGCGAACTAATCCCATTCGCACTCACCCTGAGGAAAGGCCCCCGACAGGCTCAAAAGTAGTTGGTACATACACCGGACTACACTTGAGTTAAGCCGTTATTTAATTAGTTTATTAAAATGTCTCTCGAAAGTTTAAGTATTTTAATATGTAGATGTATATGTAGATAGTCTAATAGAAGAAAACAAACAGAACTTTAATTCTACTATTCTAATAAAGTCGTGACAACGGGAACGTTTATTGATATATACAGATAGTACAATACACGGATAAATACGACGATCTGCATGTCTTGGTCCTTTAAGATCGGGCACCAGCCTTCCTTCACAAGGCCTTCGATCCTTTCCATATTAAAGGCATTAGGCATTTGTAATGTTTCGAACCCCCAACGGTTGGCTATAGTAAGACTGTGGAACTTGTGTAGTTCCGATCTTCTCTGACTTCAGACCCGGACTTCCGATCGGATAAGTCGGATGCCTCGTATTTAGTTAGTGCTAATTCTTGGATTTTGTTAATAACTTCCGACTCAGAGCTCATCGAGCGTCTTGGATACTTCTAAGGGTTTCCTGCTAATAGGTCAGCATAATCAATAACTGGCGGGGAGATCTTTATGCAACACAACATCAACTAATCTACTACATCTATCTAACTATTACATTCGAATATTCCTAAAAAGCGCAGTATACAGATAGCGTTTATCATATCTCTTTTTAACCTAGTCTTACAACATTAGTGTTTATTTATGTGTAAGATTAAAAGAAAAAATAATTGGCCGATATAAGAAACACGAAAGACCCTCGCCCCAGCTCATTTCGTGTCATAACAAACCTATATTCGAAGCCGATATTGCTTTCGCACCCAAATATTTTGCTGGCGGTAATAAAATCTCTTATACCGTTATTTACTTACAAACGCGATAAATACATAATTATTTCATGAATTTATTTAAATTAAGTCCCTCGAGTATGTAGCTCAAGCTTCATAGTTGTTTTTTTTTAATATTATGATAATAAATAATACGGTTGTATTACATATCAGGCAGTCATTGAGAACTGCAAACAGTAGATAAAACTAAAACTAGGAAATAATTATTTTTTAAAAAGCTTAAGAAATAAATTCCTTTAATGTATGTTTGTTTGTATGTAAAGGAATCTCCGAAAGTGATTTTCACCCCTTTCAAAACGTAGAACTAATAAGAAACGTTGCACACTTGAAAAAGGACCGATGACAATGCAATAATTTATATAGTTTATCATTATATAGTTTATTAACAGGATCTTCAGGACTTGCATTTTTTTAAGATTGAGTATCACGCCATCTAGGTAGAAATTTAAACAACAATAGAAACTTTATCTAATGATAGATTGTTTTATAGTTTCTAAAGTACTGTTTAACACACTTTTAATGGTATTCAAGACAAATGAAGTATAAAAAAGTCTTTAGGCGTCTTACATTGAGTTTTAAAAGTTGTAAACTAGTTACAGGTTACAATATAATACCGGTTATAATACCACGATGTATAAGACATCTATACATGCCAAATAAAATGGTGCGTGCATTCATGTACGTGTGTTAGGAGTTCCTCTTTCCGCAGCCAAGAGTCCAACTTGGTCCAACCAAGCTAAACCTTGATTTGGAAATGTTACGTGGAAGAAAAATGGTTTCGCAGTCCGTACATCCATTAGGCTATTTCAGCTTTTCACTTTAGCAATGAAATGTTGAAACATTTAATTAAAGATAATTTTATGAATTACATACCGTGTTTATAGAAGTTTATTTACGTTTAAAGACAAAATACTAGTCTAGACTCGAGACCTTTTTGTAGTAGCGAGTAAATTCCTGTTCGTTTGTAGTCGTCTCGTCACAGGCATCCTTGTCTTTCTAGAGACGTGACTACACATCCTAAGCAGAGGTTATAAATATTTCTTGCTTTTTATTTTAGGCATATTTAAATATATATCCGAGCAAATTTAGTGTTAAGGGAACTAATTTTTCATATATCGAGACACTTTTACCGTTCAGAAATCTAAGACAAAAGGATAATGATTCCTTATATTTACGCGAATACTACACATTGAAATTAAACTAATTATATGTTATACAGATTTAATCGCGTTACACAAAATGATACAATTATATAGATGTGTATACGGAAATATATTTCAAGAATGAAACGCCAATAACCTAATTGTTAAGGGATATCGAAAAATGTCGATTAGTTCTCGCAAAGAGTACAAACTTCTAGCGCAAGCATAATATGTATTCAGAATATTTTAACAGATATTAATAAAGCTTGTTCATAATATATAAGTAGGTAAGCCAAGTTTCTAATTCCTCTGATTTTGTTATTGTTCCAGAGCGTTAACAGTGGTAGAGCCAACAACATAAGTTGCACGAATGGATCGGCTCAACTGGTGAAATACCACGTCCTCACAGAAGACAGGCGTGAAGTAGAAGTATTTCTGTGTTTCGTCCTTTTTCCTCTTGCCATTTCCACCCATTTCTAATAAGAAAAGGATGGGAAGGGGAAGAGCTTTTGACGGAAGAGGATGGACAGGAAAAGGAAATCTTGTTTGTGTTTATCCCCTCCTCTGTCCATTAAAGGTAGTCAAGGCATCTGCAACTCATTAGCTTGTTGCAGATGTCCACATAATATTGATAATTGTAAAATAGTGACGTGTCTGTGTATTCTATTACAAATTGAAAAGAAATAAATCTAGATAGTACATTTTTGTTGCAAATTGTTATTTTATTTTATTTTAGAACTTTTTTGTACCTATATATATTTCCTTTCGTTAACTAATTAAGTCATGAAATCAGTTTGTTCGTGTAATACCGTGGATTAGTTACATAAGAAACATCTCATTACAAAGATTCCGCGTTCGAGACGTGCCGGAGTTAATTTGATTAGCGCGAGCTCGACGAGTCGTGTGATCACTTCAGTGAGGTTACGTGGAACGCGCTCCTGGGATCAAAATGTTTACAGGCCAGCCGGCACAGCGGTGGTGACTTTGACGTGTGCACAATTTGCTACACTGAACAATGCTATAAAATATAACTAAGTTTAAACCTAAATGTAATATGTACCTTCATACAAACTTTCCTCCCTTAAACTATAAATCCCTTAAAATATTTAATAATGGAAATCTCTATGCAAAATTTCGAGTCTCTAGGCTCAGTAGTTTGGGCTGGGCGTTGATATGTCAGTCAGTTTCTTCTTGTATATTAATTAACAAAGATACGAAAGAAGTCGACACCTAATTAGCAAGCAATTTCCCTAATAAAGTGGATTTCACAACTATAAATGTGACTCTAACTTTGATCAAATTATTTGGGTATTATGATCATAAAAAGTTTGCATATTGAAGTGAAATGCCGCATTTCAGTAAATGGGAACGACAAGCTACGTTGTATCGTAAGAAATTCTATAACTAAAAAAACCTTTGTTTTTCATTGCAAAATCGTTTTACATATGTAATTTCGTGTATTATATGAATTTATTTATATAAAAAGGTTTGATTATGATCAGAGTTATGATAAAAGTCATTCGATATAAAAAAAAGTTTTTATAATGTAACTGTGATAGCCAATTCGCGTATCTTTACGACTTTCTCATATCAAATAGAAAAGGCAAACGATAAACACGGTTTCTCAGAAATACTGATCATAATATACATTTACCTACGGATATCGGAAATCCAACCCAATTTCATCATTCCAATTATAGAAAGATTTGTTACGGTCGGATGGGAAGCGATGAAAAACATATTTAGAATTTTATATCAGATAAAGTAATAACAGATAGTTTTTTACGGCATATACTTTGATTTAGTTTATTATTTATTGTAGCTTGATATAATTTAGATTAAATTTGATTTCACTGTTTCGATTACATCGTGATCGAACTGCAACTGTGAATCGTTGCTGGTACTTATTCAATGTAGCCAATGTAGGTCTATACTTATACTACTGGACCTTTTGAAGACATTGATCAAAATAATTTCAAGCGGAAAAGGTAACTTAGTCCAATTTATTTAGGGGCAGTCTTGATTTTCCATGTACTAAGAACTTGAGCCTTGCGGAAGATTTTGTAAAAGACTGATTGTTTGTGAGATCAATCTCACATTAAATCGGTCTTACATTTCGTCGTTTACACGTCTAGGGCAAACTCTATCATATAGTAATTTGGGAGTCATCGTGTATTATCTTACAAACCCCAATTGATTATTACGAAAAATTATAAACAAAAATTAATTATATTGTGAAACTATTTTTTTATTTCAGTGTAAATTATATTCCATATTTTAAATCTATGTACAACGAATTATACACTAAATGTAATATGGATGTTAATTGTTAGGTATAGAATGTGGTATATGTTAATAGGCTTCGGATTCTAGATAACAATTATACAATTTCAAGGTGAGGTTTCGTATTCTGTCTGTGTGCATTGCTTAATTGTTGCGTGAATTTTCCTCAATACACCTTTGTCCAATATGTTATGTAAATGAACGGAGAATGTGAGCTACTAACATTGATCGTTATATTGATTGTCTAGTTTGTACCTTGTAATTGTAATCCCATTTTATAGATAGTAAATACTGGATCCATGTTATAGAAATCATGATATATCTAGGATCGTCATCTTATTCGGCAAATAAATTTCAATTGTATTACAGCTAATCTGTCACTGTGTAACTATTAACCAGAATTTGTGTTGTGATTGAGCATACTTTAAGGAAATTATGTCATGTCTTTGTATCCTGTGTAGGAAATTCCATTAAAAGTCGAATCTAAAACTACAATACTAGATAATTTATGTTTAATAATAAAAAGGTCACCAAGAATTCCGCATGCTTAAGTATATCGGGATTATACCTTTCCAGGACATATTTGGGAAAAGATATAAATGACACGCATATCTCTGACAAATAAGTACACATTTCTTGATGTGATGAAATTTAAATTATTTCTTACCAAGAAATCTAATCTAATATCATGTATCATTTCATATATTATAAATTTAACATAAGTAGCAAAACGCTTACAAAAACCACACAACCTTTTTTATATTACTATATTTGAAATAAAATACAGCTTCAATTTGTGAGTAATGCTCGGGAGTTAAGTTCTAAACGTACATAATGATCCCACGGGCACCATTCACGGGAACTGGCTGAAGTTATCACAATCCGTTGAGCACGCGCTAATGAAATTAGTCCCTATTCACTCGCCTCGGGCACAAATCAGCGGTAACAAGATGGCTTCATTTCACCGACACACGTTTTACTTGGCTACGCTTCTTATTATTTCATTGAAATTAAATAAAATTTCTCGATTCTTCCAAGTGAAATATTTATACGTAATTAAAACACAGGCAGTCATAAGGACAGAAGCGAAAATTTAATACAGATGGGAAGGCTCGACAAGAATTTAAAAATAAATAAACAACAAAAATAAACCCTTGCATTCTTAACAATAAAATAAAAAAGTTAATACAAGAAAAATAAAAGAAAAAGGTTCATCGAACTGTTCTAAATTCACTCAGGCACGCTGCTGTCGCGTGTTGCTGACGCATGTTGAGCATGTTGTTAAAGCGAACCTCTAAGATTTCCTCCTACCAAATATAGTGTTACAAGGCTTAAAAAGTTATCAGTTCAAAAATAACGTTATTATGATTATTGGAAAAGGATCAAATAGTGATTATTCTCTAATAATAAAAAAAATATTTCATTAAGTTTGATTTAATAAAAAGATGGAGGCCTTTTTATTGGCCAAGGTGATATTTTTGTACAGTATGGCTACGCTTTTTATGTATTCGTTCTGAGGTCTCCATATTTGTCTGCCGATCTCAACTATTTAGCTATATTGTGGTAATTCATAACAATACGCTACAGCTCCTTTACTCTTACATGGTGTTGATATAAATCACTTGTTTTTAAATATTTTTTTTGATTGTGGTTTATCATTTAATAAAGTAATATATTTTTCCTGTCTATCCTCTGTCCATTAACGGTTGGCAGCGCATCTGCAACTTGTTGTAGTTTCATATGGGTAGCGGTCTCTAAATATCAAGTGACCCGCATGCAAGTTTGCCACATTGTTCTATAAAAAAGGTAAGTTATTTTCTGTGTCTCCATACTTAATGATGAGCATCGACTTAAAATACTATAAATATATACTAATAATATGTTTAATTAATAATGTTCGATGATGATATTCCAATATTCGTTCGATATCTCAAAAATCACTTTTACAAAAATGCTTCAACGTAATGATGTCGTCGAAGTATTGAAAGTTGAATTTAATGCGGGCTCCGAATGGAATCTGAATGAACTCCGGGCTCCTATTTGCATTGAACAGGGTAAGAGGTTGCAAATCTACCGGTTCCTCACAAAAGCCTCCACTTTTTATATTTTAAATAACTCCCCGAACATTGTTTTGAAATATAATAACGAACAAAAATATTTTTTCTACCATCTTACCTACGACTTCAACTATAAGCATCAATATCATGATATATTCATTCGTAACCAAATAGCTTTAAGCTATATATGTATAAAATTTTACATAGGTATTATTATACGTAAGAGAGATGGCAGAACTATTTTCAGGATTTATTAAACTGTCCTCAGCCAGAGCAGCCAATCACTTTAGACCCCGAGACAAATATTGATACGGAGGTAGATCCATTATCGTTTGAAGAAGTTAGGAAGGCGATAATGAGACTTATAAACAATAAGGCTCCTGGTATAGACAGTCTACATGCCGAAATATGGTGGACGCGCTGTACAGTGGAAACTTTATGAACTGCTGTGCAAGATATGGACTTCGGAACGACTGCCGCAAGAATGGAAAGTGGGTATCATATGTCCATAAAAAGGGCTGTAAGAAAACATGCTCGAACTACCGAGGAATTGCTCTGCTGCCGACAGCGTACAACGTACTCTCCTACGTGCTACTAGATAGACTCGAACCATACGCGGAACAAATTATCGGGGATTATGTGTGCAAGTTTTCCGACGAAATCGGAGTACAGTGGACCAGATTTCGCCTGAAGCAGCTTATGGAGAAGAAATGGGAGTACGTGCAGAGTATCCATTGTTCGTGGACTTTAGCAAGGCCTATGATAGTATTGTTAGGGAGTTACTATATGCAATTCTAAACAACTTTGGCATCCCACAAAAACTCACCATTCTTATTAAGATGGCCACTAAAGTAAGTAAGTTGCGCGTTAGAGTTGGAAGCGAACTCACCGAGAAGTTCGAAGTGATCACCGGACTCAAGCAAAGAGTGCCTGTGTGCGCTGTCCCCCTGTGTTGTTTAATATAACTCTCGAACACGTCACTGGAAAAGTCCTATCACTAGACATTGGCGTACGGCTAAATGGACAACATATGGTGATCGGGTATGCTGATGATCTGGCTCTTGCATACGAATTCATAACGCCCTCCGTTGTAGTGCCACCCTGCACAAGGTGTTGGTGTCGAAGCTGTTGAGCAGGAGGACCAAGATCCGTTTATATAAAACAGTCACAGGACCAATCTTGATGTACGGCTGTGAGACACTAACTCTTAAAGAAGAAGAAAAACTTCTAGTGGCGGAGAGAAAAATCATGCGCAAGATTCTGGGCTCGACCCAGAGTGAAGATGGGAGATGGAAAGCCCGATCAAACTGGGAAATCGAGAGGCTGGTAGACGAATCGAATGTCACTTCTTCGCTGGATGGGCCACCTGCTGAGGATGAGCGAGGATCGCAACGCCAAGAGAGCGTATCTCGGAACCCCGATTGGCCGCCGAACTGTCGGCCGACCCAGATATCGCTGGAAAGACGCCGTGGAACAGGACCTACTCGAGCTCCAAACAGCTAACTGGCAGTATATGGTGCAAGACAGGCGGCGATGGCGCTCTCTTGTGTCGGCCAAGGCCACTTTGGGTCGCTGCGCCAGCGGAGTAAGTATGTATTATTATACGTAAGACAGAACCATAAAACAGGCCACGATTTATCATAAATGAATATAATACTAAATGCTCAATTAATATTATTTGCATAGAGATAAAGGAATTTGCTAAGTTTCCGCTTAATAAAATTGATTAGAGAAGGTCAAGTCACGAAACTTTTAGCCTTAATTAAGAACTGTGTACACGACAAGACTTCAATATCGTCTCACGTATTTGAATGATTTTCATTAGCTGACATTCAAAGATAAAAATTACAAGATTTATTCTAGTTCTTACTATTTCTTTTATAAGTACTAATATATGATTTCATTTAGAAAATATTTCATTTGATAAATACATTGAAAACCTTTTGTTTAAAAATAATATCGAATAACTATATGTTTGGAAAATTTTATATAAAATATTATTAACATTACTATGTAAATATGTAAATCTCAAATATTAATTATGAAAGTAATAAATTATCATTGTGCTTGTATCTCACAAAGATACAATTAAAATGTTTTAACAGCCTTGTACAAATATATAATAGTTATTTATTAAGTAGTTTCTTTTGTCCAAATTTGAAATGTACAAAATAAATAAACACCAAGAATACAACAAATAAAAAGTTATATAGATTTAATTTTGTAGGAGAAATAGATTATTCGTATGAAAACAAAATTATTACTTAAATAATAACGGTCGGTACCTTTACAATTCTGGGCATGATAATTTTAATAAATATACAATCACATTGTCCAGTCTAGCCGAGTCCGAAAGTTATCTCGTAATTCGAAATAATCAAATAGTTTTAATTAAGGTTGCATCCATACGCTATACATTCATTCCTGTATCAAAGTAGGGAAACACTTGCGAAAATTTAACACAAACAATTTACGTGATGGCCTCATTTCCATAACAAATTGGGCGGGGGTACAGTCATGTGAATTCGTGCAGTAATTGGACAAGGTGATCGCGGGCACAATGTAGGGCTTTTGCCAGCCACCGTAATTATAGGACAGGGACCAAAAGTTTATGCACAACAACCGGACGGTGTATCCCAAAAGACTCGGAAAATTACTCGATTAATCTGGGATAAGGAACAATATCTAGTAAAATATCAGTGTCAAATACCTAGATACTATTCTAGTTTCTCATTCGTTTAACTTTGTCAACGTGTGTCAATTCATAGACTACATTGTAGCGTATAGCATAACAGTATGCAGGTATGTACATAGAATAATTAATAGGCATTTAGTAGACTTTTAACAAAATAAACGAAACATAAACAAGTTTGCAAGTTTACGTTTACTGCAGGTGAACTCTGTCGATATAATGCAGTATAAATAAACAAAAACAAATAGTGAATAACATATGAAATAGTCATAAGTCGACGCAGTCTGGATATTTAGTTTTTTTTTTTTAATTTACATTGTATTTACAGGCATCGCATGAATATTACCAAAGAAACTGTTAGACTGCTTATATCGGTTTTCTTTTTATATGAAAACGGGGAAAACTAGCGCGTAATGTTAAGCGATCTGAAGCCCATGACATTCGCAACACGAGAGAACTGGAGATGCGATGACATTCTTTAAGAAATGCGTACGGTCGCTTCTTGAAGTTTGTAGGATCAAAATAATTTATGATTCGGAATACTAATACATTGGATGCAATTTATATGCTACTATCAAGTGATGAGAATAAATTTAGTTTGCTGTCAACAATTGTGTAATCGTACAAAGCAAATAATTAATTAATGTGTATTATAATGTCTACGCTCAAAAATAAGCTATGCTTTTATACGTAAAATTTACTGAGTTTGTTATTTTTTCCACAAGTGATGGATTACTTACTGTTATCTTAAGAAGCTTCCGTGTTCTAATTAATGACACGCATTTGCCGTGAGCCTGAAAGATATATTTAAAAGAATAAAATATTATTAATTGAATAAGAGATTACCTATTCCCAGTCACGCAGATATTATTGTCTGTACCCTCCAACTGCTTTTTTCACTCCCTGAATAACGACATGATCATGATATTCACCTGATACAACTGACAATACGTTACTACATAACATTTTTAAATATGTATTTAAAAAATGATAATTTTGCGTAAACTCGTGAGAAAAGGCCACATCAGTTATTAATTTCACTACTCATTATTATAGAAAAATATTACAATTTAAATGCATTTTATTATTACGCGTTTATAAACTTTGTGTGTATGTACATACATATGTTTGTTTGTATGTAACAGAATCCTTTGAACGATCCTTTGAAACTTGAGTCCTCGGATTAATTCACTCCGCACGTTTATCAAGGCCCGATGACAGTGCAATAATTTAAAGTGGTGTAGTGGATTTGCCCAGTATCCTAACCAGGATCTTCAGGATTTGGGGTGCTTGATGTCGATAGTTGATCTTTTATCGATGCATGTTGGTATAATAATAAAATATCTTACAAAACACCTCACATTTTTTTACGATAAAATGTCTTTTTTCGTCACTTTTTATTATTCATACTCATTTAAAATTATATTCTAGTAGTTCAGCTCGTAGCAAAAGGGTATTTTTTGGTTGTTTTTTTAACGATTTATTTATTTATTTACCAATGTAAAATAACATAACGTACACTGTTAAATACTTTAAAACCGATAACCTGTCCTTTCGGATCATGTGGCTTTAATCCGTAGCAATCAAAATTATTGCTTAATTAAAATTGTATTTACGGGACGTGTACTTGGACCGCTAAACCTCTTTGTTTATTAAGTATTCGGGTCACTCCATCCGGCTAAGGGGCGGCCCCGATAGATAGCTGTTTATCCTTGATCAATCGACGGTTCCCTGTGACCCTAAAAGAGATTTTACACTTCATTTCCGAGCAATATTAACTGTGCGACAGTCAGTGGAATCCGAAAACCACATTAAATGATAATAGAAGTAATCATTTTTTTATGGAAGAAGGTAGCAATCGAGTAAGCGGATGACCTGACTTTAAGTGTCTGCTGCCCATAGACATCCGCAACAAGCAAATGTGTTGCAGATGCGTTGTCAACTGTAATGGAGAGAGGGGGGCAGGGCATAGACATGAAAAAGGATATTTCCTTTTCCCGTTAACCTCCTCCTCGTCCAAACCTCTTCCCGTTCCCATCCTATACTTATGGGGAAATGGTGGGAAGGGGAAGAGAACTGAAATTAGGCCCCGGCACCTCATTCATCAGACGAAACGCAGAGTACTTCTACTTCACGCCTGTTTTCTGTGAGGTCGTGGTGTTTCACCGGTCGTGCCGCCCTATTCGTGCAACAGATGTTGTTGTTAATAGTTTTATACCAAGGATAAACATTTTGCAACTTAGTTGTAGCTAAACAACGCAACTTGTTATGCAACTATTAGCAAAGCACAAAAAATATATATAAAAAATGTCGTAAATGTCACCAAACTCATATAAGAGAGACATATACGCCCTTACAGTTAAATAACCCGGAAGTTATGTGAAAAATCCTCTCGTTTAGGGTCATATTAAACCGACATTTGATCGAGGATGAGCAGCTATTTATGGGACACGGCTCGTGATACGTTATACTGACCTGAATACTCAATGTAACCAAAAAATAGCGCATGCAGCACCGCGACACAAGGGAAATTTCTTGGATATTAGATGATAAAAGTGATTTCGTGCAAAGAGCGAGTGTCTGGAAAGCATAAATATAAAAATCGTTGTGTGTATGTATATGTATGAAATTTTCAGAAAATCAGAGCAGATTCAGATTGGCTCAGACGGTTATCCTGTGAGTTTGGTTCGTGATCGGATTAACATAATTAGGCTACGTACATACCGGCGTATCACTAGTACGCATACTAATATATAAAATGAACGGAATATATTTGTGTTAAATATGCAAAAATTTTAAATTTTATTATCAGGTTAGAGAGAAAATATTTTTATTCATCGTTTGTGTCTTAGTTGTGTCTTAAATCGTTGAATGTCTTCCATTATTTACGCTCAAAATTAGCTTCACAGTTCGGTATAAACAAATAAATCAAAGAAGCGAACGATTTTGTTTGTATCGTATTCGCATTACTTTGGTGAAGACGATATTTTATCATATTGAGCGTAAAACTACGTCGATCCCCCTCTGCGGGCAAGATTTACTCAGTTGGAAGATACTAAAGTACCAGGCGATCTTCATGACTTATTGGTATTTCTCAACAATAAAGCGAAATATGTTGTCTGTCATAACTATTGAAAGACAAAACAAAACAAAAACCGCTATTACTACAAAATAACTAGCAAATATATTTTTAAAGGATTTTTTAGATTTAGTAGCGAATAAAGGAAAGGATTTAGTAGTGTTCAAGTACATCATCTTTTTGTGGCATATGAAATTTTTTTTTAATATTAATGTAAACGAGCAAGTGGTTCAGCCGATATTTCGTTACCCATAAGCATCTGCTACAATCTAATGTATTGCTAATGCGTTGCCTACATTTAATGTACAGAGGAGGGGATATTTTCGCGCGATGTTAGCATTTTTATTAATTATAATCGAATGTCATAGATTTAAAAACATTCATATTGGATAGCAATTTTTAAATAGCAAATAATTTCTTCAGTAATAATAGCACGAGATTTCCATGCAAACAAAAAATGTAATTTCCTTAACCGTGACCTTGTGACAGAGGTCACTGCGCAAATAAGAAACGTAATTTCGTTGCTTATTGCGGCTCCGGCAACATTTTCTAATACTGACTTCCGTTACAGAGACACCTGTTGCCATAATGTTCTATTTTGTTTTGTTTCAAACACTTAATAATATCGAGAAATAAAAATCACATGTGATGCTGTGTAGGACACTGCGTTATAGGCAGTAATCGACAAATTGCATATTACTAACAATATTTATGCAAAAAGAGTATAAATATACACATTGTTACATTCAATTTAAGATGAGGAATTGACTCTTTCTTCGTCAACTTCCAAGTAAATTTATTGTTGTCAAGCAGAAAAATCTAAGAATGTTTTTCTATTGTATTGGTTTTTAAGACGGATACGGGTAACGCAGGATGTACCATTTTGCTAGGAACACATTCGTGATTCTCTGTCTCAGTATAAAACAGTCATCAATCATGATTACAATACAAATTTATCCATCACGGGTCGTCCTATCCAAAAGTCAATTAGCTGATGGTGTGTGTGCTTGGTTAGTCCGTGTTAATTAACGTATAAGATCTTAACAGTTTGTATAAATTGTCAAAATACCTAAGTCTAATTCCATATCTCCATAGTCCCTTAGCAAAGCAATAATTTGACAAAGACGCCTGCATTAGGTTTACATAAAAGAAAACAAAGATAATTATGTCTATGTAATGCGTTTACTCTTACAAATTACTTACATATATAATCCTAAACAAAACAAAATTACTTAATGTAGCGCTTTGTATAACTTCCTTTTTCCTTGTTCGTCGTCGTACCATTAACTCGCAGTTTTTTCATCATTTTGAGCCAGCCCGTGACGGATGCCCGCGGCAATTAGTGCCCGGAAATTATACCAGAAAACAGCCGAGTAATCCATCACCTGTCTGTAGAAAAACTACCCCAAGAAATCTCTCGGATCAGTCATCACGATTCGCATCGTTGAAAAAATCTTTCGTGTTGTTTGGTCATTTTCTAATGTCTGTTTTCGAATTAAGATGCGATGGCAGTACTAAAGTAGATAGTCTTAAAGTTGTGAATTAAAATCATAGTTGATCTGATTCGTATATATATAAATCTGACCATGTACTTCGTTCAATATTACACCGTTAATAAGTTCTTATAACCACTACTTATAACAGTTTGTTTCTTTCATCAATTGAATGATAATTTATTTTTATGTGACATATATTTACTAAGAGGAGCAGCAGAATAAAAGCAGAGTTCAAGTATTTTTAAATTGGATACTATATTACTATTTTAATTTTTATCTTAGATTTAATTAATATAATTTTTTTTCATTAGGCTATTTTTAATTCCTGTAATAATATTATCTTTTATGAATATTAACACACACGATGTTTCACATCTGCCAGGCGTCCCATGCCGGCTCACATTTTTTTTTTATATATCATTTTTGAGGAGAAAACTTCTTCAGCCGCGTTAGACAATATTTGTTATGGGAAAATCGTGTAAGTTCGCGTGCACAACATGCTCAACATACGTTAAGAATATGCCTACTTGAATTTGGAACATTTTAAACGAATATTTTTTTAAATTTCCTTTTCGTTTATTAATTTTTGATTTTTATTGTTAAGATACAAGGCTATATTAATGTTGATTATTTATTTATTTTTGAATCATTACCTCGCCTTCCCACATGTTTTGAGTTTTCACTTTTGTGGCAAAAGGGACAGATTTTTTTTGGACCAAAATTTGTGGTAAATCCCGAACAAAAAAAAACTGTCTCCTCTTTGCCTGTGTTTTTTTCCATGAGACGTGAGATTATTTCTATAAACTAATTTGCCATTTGTTACCACTGTTTAAGAGCAAAACACAAAGACTATTTATAAATAAAAGCCCTTGATGAGCTTTTCTATTTACTAAAAGTGAAATAAATTAAACTTATTCACCATGTAATCTATTTATCGTGGTTATCCCAGGTAAGAAAAACATAAATACTACAACATTTTATGAGTACCGTGTGCTCATTTCCCAAAGACAACGTATCTTGATATATTGAGGATGAAGTCCGATCATAACTCAGTGAAGATCCAGTCAAGTGGAAGATACGATAGAGGCGGGTGATCTTCATAACCTATTGACTGCTCTTCGAGAGCATTTACTTGTTTGCGGATAAATTTTTAACTAAAAATATAAATATTTTGTAGGGACCGCGTTTTATTAATGTTTCCATATACCTACCAGCTTAAACGATCGTAAATTTATTTTACAGATTATTCTAACTATTTCTGAGATATTTAACGGTAGCAAATCAAACAAAGACTTACCTTATATTAAATGAGTGATGCTACTAATTATAATCCGTTACAAACATAAGAGTTACAAATGAACTGTTAGCTTTTGTGTAGGAAGGGAATAGGTATTGAAAGGGAGGCGCTGTGGGGAGGTATGAAGCTTTTGGCATGTAACTTAATAGGCGAAACGCAGATGAATAGTTACTAGTTATGCTGTAATGAATGTTGCACTTCTCGGGATGGCTGGTCTCTGATAGCCGTGGGACGGTCACCCACGGTGAACCAAGAGGAACCTACGGGGCCGGTCTATGGTATAGGTCCAACCATAGGTGGCCACTCAAGACTCAACTGAGTCCACCTTGGATGCGACCTGATTGTCGCCGGAATTGAGGGTGTCGAGATTGCCTTGTCTCCACAGTAGAGATGGAGTTGCGGAGGGAGAAGAGTAATGGCATTGCGCTATTCGACCTTTTCTCCGCGACTGAGCGAGGTCACGTCTGGCGTGCTTTTCAGGAGGATAAATGGAGAGGCTCGCGCTCCCTTGGCATGGTGCCCTGGCGGCTAGCGCTGAAATGCGCGGGAAGAACATTGTGAGGTTTTAATGTGTGCGAGCCCGACATAATATGCCTATGCATTTCCTCGTATAAAAAAGTCTTCCACTGTTCTGACCTTAGCATAAAAACTTGCACGATGAATTTCTATGTACGTACTTATTAACAACTAACGACGTATAAATTCATTTGTACCATTGTTTCTTACGTTTACGTGGAAACTAAGATTAAGAACAGATTATGTAACTTTCTCTGCGAATTTCTTGTTACTTAATGAAGTTTCGGCTTTGTGTTCAACACTTGAGGTAAGTTTGGATTCCAATACAAGTTTAATAACTGGTTAAATGAAACGGAAAAAGTTTTGCCTACTCTTATACATAAAAAAAATCTTTTTTGTAATTTCGAGGCACTTCTTTTTGCATATATGCACCTTACTGCTCGTCGGTAAAGACGCCCTTAACTGACCTTACTGACCTAGTATTACTCTAAATAATATTAATATCTTAATATTACCTTGATGAATATTACTTATTGTTACCTTACTAATATTGATAATGATGAAAATATTCCTGAAGGACTAATATAACAAGACGAACCTTACGACTTCAGACTAAATTATTTTATGAGAGGCATAGTTTGACACTAATAAACTAATTTAATAACGGCTGAACAGGCTCAGCCGCCCAATGGGAACACGTCATCATCTCTGGCGCACGCCTCGCGCCCTGCCCCCTTGTCGCGCTTTGTGGACACAGGCAAGCAGTGCGAGACGGGCTAAGACCGTGCAGGAAGGGCCGCCGTTGGGCTCGAAACTAGTCTGTACGTACACGGGACTACACAGACAATATTTTAATGAGTTTTTAAGTTTAAATAATTTTATAACCACCAGATGTATGTGTCGATCTATATAGTAAAAAAATAAAAAGCTTACAAGTTAAAAACTGCAAATACAAGACAAGTGTGTTTAATTCGCGTCTAAAACTAATTACATTTAGTTAAACGAGAAACAAAACGATATAAAAATACATTACGATTCATTGAACGCGTCCGTTGTGTCTAAACTTACGCGAAAAGGAACACAAAGAAAAGAATTCAATTAAACAAATTGAAAGATCGGAGCGCTTTGGATGTCGAGATCACTTTCATTCTTTCCTCTTTTTTCTTTGTAATCGCCATATCTTTCGGTATCGATCAATGTATACAAAGGGTTTTCGAAAGCCTGTGAGATTGTATCGGGAAAGTTATTTTGAATCGAATTACGTTTGTTGTATGGAAGGAAACCTGCAATAAGAACAGGTTTCGATATAAGAAAAAAAATACCCGAAACTAAATAAAGTATAGGGTATTAAAGTCTTTCCATCCAAAAATTTCTGGTAGTCTACTCTTGATGATGCTGCTCTCCAAACAAGAGTTTAGCTTATAGCCTAGTTTGATTAGTGTGCAGTGGTAGTCTAGATCTACCATGTTGAGGTTTGATCTTGCAACAGTTTGTTGAATGCGTTAGGCCATATCTACCTGTTTATACAAAAATTCTATACTACTTGTTTTTTAACATGCTAGACTTAAATTTTTATCACTACAGTTTAATTATTGCTGGAGAACATCGTTTAAATGTTTAGAGTTAAAACGTATATTATAGTTGTGTTAACACCATAAGCGTTTAAGAAGATACAGGTACCTGCCCCCATACCTCCCTTATGATGCCCAGTTACGTCTTACTAAAATAGCATAATTACTGCTATTTATTTCAGTCATTAAAAACACCCCATCTCGGAGACTATCGACTAAACTTGTGTTAGGACAGAATTGTCTAAAATTTGCATTGAAATGAATCACGACTTTATTGTAGTTTCGATCAATTTTAAGTGTGGTCGTAAACAAGTACTAACTTAACTTAATGCTAAACTAATTAAGTATTACATATTTAACTTTTCATTATAAGCGGATCAGAGTACTGACATCGTTGATTACCAAAGTCATTGAAATTATAAATATCTGCTAAGAAGAAAGTACTCTTTTAGATCGTGCTGTATTTTCATTGTTAAATTAATAAAAAATAGATTACTATTACGAAAAATTTAGAGAATATACTAGCGTGTAATAAAACGGGTTGATGTAAATTACTACATTTCCATTTTAAAATGAACTTAAAGCAGTGAACGTTGGAATACTCTACTAGTGATATTTGTTCTACGTCGTAACTTTCATTTGCAATTGTTATCTAAACACATCCGTCGTATGTATTCCATGTTTAGATAGCCACTATAGTCCATATTTGAACATTCGTTCTAGTAGCCCGCGGTCAAAATCAGTTTCTAGCTTTCCACTTGCATACTGGTATTCAAAACGAAATTGTTATTCATATTCATAACCACAAAACTTTCATACGATTTAGGTCAAATTTATGTTTGTCTCATATATAGAATACTCTCAAAGAATAAATTTTAATGTTTAATAAATCGTTAAAATGGTACCATTGATAAGTAATAAAAATAGAAAAGTCCGCAATAATTTATAAGCATTTATAACCTATGTACAGTATTTAAAACTTCAGTAATCTAAGGATCTGCTCCTCATTTCCATATGTCTTGTTCAATGGTTTCATCCGGTTTCCGTAATTTCACAACTTTCACTAAAGCTTCATTCGTAGATTTTAATTCCTGAACGGAACTAACTTTGGAACTGTCCATTAGCGATCCAGAATATTTAATTTAATTACCTGATTCTGTGAGCTGTAATCTTTTGGAAGGATTTGAATTTTACTATATTAAAAACGAAGTTATCACGTCGTTTATCATTCGTAATTTTATTTAAATATAAATTAAGAAAATTCTCCGTCTAACTAGTAATTCTCATGTATAGAAACTGCTAGTTAGGGTTTCTTTAATACGAGAAAAACGTCTTTAGTAATATACAGACGTTCTTCTCGTGTTAAAGAAACCCCAAACATTAATTTATTGTTTAGCGAATTACGTATCTCAAACAAGCTACAACAACTAACTTGTAAACGTGCGTCTAAACTTTCACTATAATTTAGCTTCCGTGTGTAAATAGTTCAGAGTGATGTGCAATTAAAATCTATTTTGAAGGGATATATATATTTTAAACGTAAGCATTTATGACATACTCTTCGCTGACCGCGAAATCTTATTTTTTGTATAGTGGCAAACGAGCAAGCGGTCTACCGGGTATTAATTTACCGCTACCCCTAGACATCTGCAACAAGGAAATGAATTGCAGATGTGTTGTATATATTTAACGGACATAGGAAGGGGTAAACCAAAAAACTTCGTCAAATCCTCTTCCCTTGCCATCCTTTCTTTTTTAGAAAAGGATAAGAACGGGAAAAATTATAAAGACGATTATATCTAGTAATTTTTTTTACAAAATAAAATTGACCTACATATAAAGTACAGTTTATATGATTTCTCATTTTTGTATTAAAATAATAAAATGATAGAGCGAATTATTTTTCCCGCGCTAAAAATTTAAAATCGTAAATCTGTTTACTAATCTGTGACAGATTCCATAACCTAAATCATAAATGTTCTTCAACTAATTTTGCTTATATTTCTCTATTCGAAGCTCCATTAGAGCAAGAAATTCTCGCACGGTTCCTCCCTCCGGTCAAAAATCACGTACTGTGGCGGGCGACGTACTTGGATGTAATTTTGATATTACGTTCGACAGATGTTTCGGTAAGAATTTTCTATTCTTCGGCAAGTTTTTGAACGATTTCCGTCTGCATTTATGCATACATATGAAGAAAGTATTTTACATACAAATACATACACACAGTGTTTAATTTTAGTACGTACATATGTGCCATTTTCGATATGATCCCGATGCTGTATTTTTTTTGGACTTCGGAGTAAACATGCGCGCGTCAAGTAGTTTTGGCAGTCCTCTATTGATGATAACCTGATACTAGGTAGTGTTTAAGAAGAATTAGGTGACAAATAAGCTTCTAGGATTATATTATACCGCCATCTGACTTAATGACAACTCCCAGTTTCACTTGCTCGTATAATGAAAGTATGAAATAAGATATAAATGCAGCATTCTTGCTAAAGATTTACAAACCTTCGAGTAAACCTTTCTCATGCTTGTGTGATCACAAACTACCTTAAAGGTAAAGTGGTTATTTAGTTTCGCTAAAGGCAATTTTCTTCTCGAGAAAGAATATTAAACGTCCGTATCTCATGCACAGGAGTTTTCAAGGGCTTTTATAACTGCAGAAGAATTAGATTGTCATAGTGTTGTTTAATGTGTTTTGAAATATTTGAAGCGTAAAATATTCAATGTGTGCAAGTTTTACTTGATATTCATATCCACCCAGGATATGAATATCAAGTATTTTATCTCCTCATTATTAACGTTTTGCAATTATGTTATTGATTAAAACTGAATCGAACAAAGTATCAGAGCGAAATAGTAATAATTATATAACGCCGGAAACGTATAATAAGTGAATTAGATGGCGCTATCAAGTGTTTAGTGTATTATAAGTAGATAGCGCCACTAATGTTTTAGAACGCGCTGCAGAAGTGTTATGTGAATTAGGATAAGTTCTCAGGTTAGTGTTGTGTCTCTACACTAGGAGCTTTTTGAGATATCCAGGTACTGCTTCCATTTTTTTGAGACGGGTCAGTTGTGCCTTTCTTGTTAGTTAGTTATTGTTATTAGTTGCTAAGTTGCACTCTGTTCTGTATACGAAATAAATCTTTGAGGTTTTCAAAGTCTAGGTATCACTCCACACGCCACACCCAGAATACACCCGATACAACATTGTAATATGCGAATAAAGATACGACTCCAGTTGCAATAGAAAATCTTTTCCTACGCGCTTTTTCCATATAGTCAATCCCTGGTATAGATCCTGCAACACTTTTAGTTTGGTGAAATAAAACTCTTTCTGCGAATAAGATACTTTATTTATCCTCTCGATCGGTATCATTACTTCAATATTGTGACTGTAGTATTCTAAACGTAAGCACTAACATCCGATTAAGGGAAACAATGAAGCTCAAGTTAGTCTGTACTTAATTGTGCATTAGTCTTATTTTATGCTCAGATAAAGATTTGAAGCAATACTCTGCAAATTAATATCTACTCTATAGTAGATAACATTTCAGCGACTTCAACACTCATCAATCTTCTTTGGATGAAACTTACGACATGAATCAAGAATCTTCTTTATATTGTTTTCGTATTTATTGAAAGGCAAAAAATAAATTATTATAAAGCAAAATCCTTAAGTAGGCGTATGTTGAAGTAAAACAAAAGATGTAAGATTTTCCTCGTTATTCTGGTCCCACGCAACAAAAAATAAATATATTGCCAATAGCTTACTTATCCACGGCGAAGCATGTTAAAATTAAATAATAAATAAGTAGAATGTTAGTCGGTTAACATATAAATATAGAAGGTATTCTTTTTTATTTTATACTAGCTGTTACTGCGCCCGCGCACGATGATTTTTTTGTAATTCCCCCACTTTCTAGTAATAAATACAGTCTATATTATTCAGACATGATAATGGTGAAAGAATTTTTGAAATCTGTCTAGTAGTTTTTGAGTTTATTCTATACAAACATGCGAAAAACAAATATTTTCACTTTATAATATTAGTGTAGATAGATAAGAAACAATATTAATGTCTATGGTATTCAGCAGGTGACATATGACTACGGTGGAACTACACTTAACAAAATGAGATTCCCGGAGATAGAATTTTATCTTCACAGGGAACTAATATTAAACATTGCCCGCTGTAACACAAGAGCGCTCGTGAAGCTTTATTCAAAATATGAGCGCGCTGATGTAAAAATACGACATCGCTAAAAATTTTCTTCACGTGTTTTCTTTTCAGCGCAACATCCGCGCACTTAACGCCGCCACTCATAAATTTTATCACAGGAAGCCTCGCGACTGTTAAGCCGTCCACTTTATTTACATCGACGACGTGTTTGAGTTTTGCGCTCATTTATTAACTATTTATTTAATGTTTATCTCTTTTATAACATATAGGTTTTTAACTTCAAATTCGAAGTTTTACTTATCAAAATCAGCCTTATAAATATCAAATACGGACATTTACCAATAAAATTGACATGGAATGGTACGAATATGACCTGCAAAACGCTGAATTTGATGAGTGAATTCTGCATTGGGAGTCAAAACCAATATGTATGTTGCATATATGCAGAAAACGCTCATGACTCAGTTATTAGGCATCCGAATTTCGATCTAAAGATCCTGGGTTTGATATACTAGTATCAACTTGTTGCCATTTATTTTGTACACAGTATCCACTGAATATATTAGGTACAAATACATAAACACTGCTGTTAATCATTCTTGATGAAAGAACAATGACTTTCATTCATTCCTTTAGTGAAATAAGTTACTTGATTCTATTATGTATATAAATACCTTTCAGGATCCTTACCCAACAATAACCATACATAATAAATACTAAAAGTTCTAACGCATATCTCGTTCCATCCACATGCGTAGACCATAGACATCGCGAGTCCTCCATGTTGCTGTTTAGTTTATCTGTAGTTAGTTAGTTTACTGAATATCTCCATATTACATTAAGATATTTATATGTACACTTTTTATTTATTAAATTTATTTATTATTAAAAGCCATTTTCATCGTATTTTAAGTATAAATCCAGTTCAGAATTTATAGTTGAGCGTTGTGCTATAGTTGCGCTGCAGTAATTGAATCGCCAAAGTTTATGATCGCAGACACAGAATCCAGCGCCCTGTACTAAATATACGACTTCAGTATGACTCATCCACAAAAACCGTAGAAATATGTGCATGCATGGCGATATGTTAAAATAAATTCTGACTAAACTTTTTATAGAGTTATACTATCTGAGTGTTAATCACTAGATGATTTTTTTATCTATTCTTACAAATGCAAGCCTGAATATGCATGAAAATGTCTTCAAGCTTATTGTATATGCGAATAGACTTATCCATTCATGCAAAGCGACCAAATATTAGACTAGCTAAGGTAGTCCTAAAGACAGTTGAACTGTGCATACAACTCTAACGCAAATAACTGCCATCATCTGGACCAATTAAAGTTATTCAAATAACTAAAATTTGCATGACTTTCCTTATGTTATTGATATATGACATAGCGTTAAAAATACTACGATATGATAATAAAAACACAGAAGAGTTTAAAATAAAAGCGCGAATTTAAATCGGTAACCTAGACTAACTCGTAGTTACGATTGTGGTTTTTGAAAGCTAAGTCCATTCGCCCGAGTTCAAATTTAGTTTGGAAATACGCTCTAATATTTCGCAGTACGATGAATTTTATTTAGAGAATCGATCGATGTACTGTGGTCGTAGTGACTTATTGTATAATTATAGTTGTCGACACATGGATGAATGTTTTCATGTGATGTTTATATAAGACATTAAAATAATATTGAATGTAACTTTTAGAGCAGATTGAGAAAATATTCATAAGCTTATGAACGACGCGCTTTATAACGTCTATAATAATTAAAAGTCTCAGCTTGAGATGAGCGACCCTAAAGTTTCTCAATATATATTCATATTTAAAGCCTGACCACCGAAACTCCGCGAGTCACGTTCAAAACAAAGTTCGGATTGAGAAATTTACGATGCGCATAATACTTATTACCAAACATAATATGACTAAATTTAGAGTAAGCGTAGTAAGACAAGTGTTCATTACAAATTATCCTCATAATTAAGACTCTTATTGGAGTCTTTCTCAATTATAAAATTCGTTGCGAAGCGTGAACTCAAGACATTCCGATACCTACCGAATACCCTTCATTTTGCAACGGTAGTCACCCGTCCAGTATCAGCCTCATAGGACGGTCTTCATTGCGCTATGCAACGCTTCTACTCAAACATCAGCAATATAAAATTTTGGTCATGATAAAAAAGGTCTTTGACTAACAGATAACTTTTGATACGGTATATTACTCGACATTTACGAAGTTCAAGTAGTTGAAATGTAATAATAGTTCTTTTCCTTTTTACATCACTTTTTTTTTATTTAAAATTATAATTGATATAATTTCACAGGAACAAAAATATAAATTTAAGTAAAAACTCTTCTAGTACCTGAAAATTTTACAGTGTAAACGTTTTAAAAATTGCTACGAAATAATTACGCTAAGTGCACGTTTCCATGGGCGCGTTATCAGATGCGGCCTGACGTGTGCTGACTGCGTAAAATAACTCCATTTTGTTGAACGATCAGGTAAAGATTTATTTTGCAATCACGCGCTATCGGTACGGTTTGCTAATTGCATTGGCACAATTTATTTCCGCAAAACTTTTAGTGCAATATATTTTTTTAACGTCAGCTTTGATATTTGTTGCAAATTTTTCTGTTTTTTTTTACTGCTTTTGTTTTTGTTTACGTATTTTTGCATACGGTAGGAATGATTTAAATCAATTGCTGAATATAAATTTGTTTTGAAAATTCTATTTGTATTTTGCAATATCAAATAAAAATCATGAAATTTTAAGTTTCAACAGCATCATTACTCATCCATTCTTTGGCTGACTAGCTCTTCTCATGAATTTAATGATCATTCAGAGGTTCATTAATCTAAAATACAACCTTAAAAGTACTTAGCTTTTCCAAACGTGCAAAATGAAGACAAACTTATTTGTTATGTGTTAATTTAGCTCAATATCTCAGATAACTTGTAGCACACCAGTACGCATTAAAGTACTATAAGCCCTCTCTAACTTTATAGCCTTTTTAAATATGTGCAGTAGTTTTTTCTCATATACGTGGCGAAGCTTTAAAGTCCTAAAATTAAAGTTGTAAGTTATTAAAAATATTGTACTTATAGTTTGATACTTGTATCATACTTTTACTTCTATTACATTCTCCTCAACAAACGTACGTACAAGCTCTACCACATCTAAGGCCGAAATTAAATATCAGACGAAAGTTTTAAACAAAGTTTGGTCGTATAAGTTTCGTAATATTCTACATAACAGTTTTCTCGTTAGCAAGAATATAATTAATGTTTAGTTATACAAATATTACAGAAAATCTTAAAGTAGATGAAAAACGAAAGAACGATGAACTTAGAATTGTCATAAACCTTCGTTATACATAAGCGCCCCACGGTTATGCCACCTTGAGGGGTAGTAAGTCATATATTACAGATAGGTACTCCCTTCAAGGTGTCGTAACTGTGGATCGATCTGTAGATAATTTATTTATCATAAATTAATAAAATATAGTTTTTAAATGTATTACTACTAACACACTGCCAATATATAATTAATAAAACTAACAATAAAATGTTTTACGAATTCCCTGTACATGGGTTTTAACGTACAAATTCTATGTGTCAGTTACACAGCTACAGTTGCATTAATAAGCAAATGCCCAGCGACTATGTGTACGGGATGGTATGAATCTGGTCAGGACAGGCGGCCTCATGGTACCTAACCCCTGATGCAATTAATTGTTGAGTTTACAAAGCGAAGTGCATATTTTACCATGCACACTATACATTCGTTACATTACCCGTCGTAATTAAGTTTTACTTCTATGTTCATTATACATAGTAAGTATGTATTATTTATAATTACATTATGTAGATTGATAACAGTTCTCAAATCAACAGATAGACTGCATTTATTTTCGGTTTTAGCAGTATAATAATTTCAGGTAACATATTCCTAATGCAACTTCAGTATTTCTCTATTTCTAAGAACCCAGTTGGAGTATACGTCACAATATTACCATGGCAGTTTTAAATTTAATATTAATTATAAATTGGCGTATTAAATTTTCTTCCGAATCCATTGTATAAGCGTAGTAAGTAGTTCCGAAATAAAGACAATATTTTGTTATATGGAGCGTAAAGCCAGATCCCCTCGAAGAGAAAGCTTCAGCGAATTGGAAGACACGATAGCGGCAATGATCTTTCAAATATATTACTTGCCGGTAGCGAAACGTTTAATTTTCTTTGCCATATTTAATAGATTTTTATTATAAGAATAACTGAGGAAATGGTTTTAGAATATACTTTACTGCGAATACGTCGTCTACGGATCTTGGACCGACCAAAGAATTATCAATGTAAATAAACTTTCTCGCCAAGGATTTGCGTGTAATTTTTTAATTTTTAACTTAACGTTCCACATTTGACCAGAATCTCAGTATCTTTTGATAATTTCGTAATCAATAGCAAAACTTTTTTAATTGTCAAAACTTTACTAGAATGGTGGCCCGATAAGATTTCGGAATGGTGCCCACGTACAGGATGATGGTTTACAATGTAAACTGTGGACGTTCTTTGGCACACGATTATTGTGTTTAATGTATAAGTGAATTATTAAATGGCAAGATTATAAAAACGGGAGTTAAATGTTAAAACGATTGTCAATAATTTTCAGCACAAAACAGGTATCCATTTGCATTCACAGTCTAAACAACGCTGCGCTGCTGTGGTTTTTGTACATTCAGTTCATTTGCCTGCGGTCAAATTCAATTTTGAAACGTGGTCTAATGAGACTCTTTGTGAAGGATTAACACAATTGGCAATAATATACATACGTGTATGTATATATATATCTGGAATAACATACTAGTAAATAACACATACCTATGTATACTATTTATACACCTAGTGTACTTACATACGAATTATTTTATAGACGTTGTACACGTTGATGTGATAAACCAACGTCTATAAATGGATAATATCTGAGCCTTCGTACAGGTTAATGCCTGACATTCGATATCGGCAGTTATAAAAAGTTAATGCACTACTCAAATATAATTCACAAAATATAAAAGTAAAATATCTCAATATTTGTGGAAATAAACAAACAGATAGACATACAAACGTTCACGTACTTAAAGTACTAATCTCGCCAACTATCAAACGTTATGCTAAAAGCACTAAGGTTACCTACATTAAAAAAGTTAATGTAGTTAATTTTTTTTAATTATCTTATTTTCCACGCAACTTTCTTAATTTTTCTTTCATAAGAACCTTCTCCAAATAATAACCAACAAAAAAAGAACTGACGAAATCGGTCCAGCCGTTCATGCGTGATGTCGCGACCAAGGAAAATAAGGATTAATATTTATATAGATTAAATAAGAGAGGAAGGAAACCTGTTGCGATCGATATAAATAACCTGCAATTTACTAAAGTCTCTCTTTATTCTCTTTCTTGCGTATAAAAAATGTTAAGTGCACAGATGTGTCAATGATCACGTGTAGATAGTAAGAAATTGTTGGATACAAAAATACGTTCCTCCGTGGACAACGTATTTTTGTAGGTAGCGGGGAAGACCTTTGTTCAGTAGGAAGGTGATTCAGGCTAAGAGTTATTATTCTTTTTACGCTTATTTCATTCACAATTGCGAGTTTATATATGTTAGCTATAGTACAGTTATATTTATGTAAATTTTGCAATCCTCTGAGGTTGTTACCGTCGATATTGTCGATCGGCACTAAATATGTGTGTGTCTGTACTGACAGACATAAAAATTTGGAGAGTATTACTAATTAAAAATCTCTTGGATTTAATGAAAGCGATTTCTCGTTCAATGTAAAACAACGAGAAATGATCAAGGAAAAGAAATGAAAAATATTGCAAAAAGATTCCAATTAACGACAGTAGAGATCGAAGCTCTTTGAATGTCAAGATCGCTCCCATTCTCCGGTCGGCTTTGTTAACGCTACGTCTTTGGATACCAATCCAAGTACACAAAGGGCTTTCAGAGCGATTGCGGCTACAATTGTATCGGAAATAATCAAACTGATAAACATTAGTGTCTTCAAAATGATATTTTTCTGCTTTTATGATGTAACAAAAGCGATATATAATAAAAACGATATAATAATATCAAAGCAAATTCTGGACACACACATATCAAAGGTTTATCACGACAGTTATTTCACCCTACAATCCGATATTCGCTAATGTTTGTACACTAATGTTTCGTGAAGGAAATAGAATATTAGAGTAGTAAATCAGAATTTCTACTCACACACTTTTATATACAAGAAAGTGGTAAACGAGCAAGCGGTTCTCCTAATATTAACTGAGCGGTACCCGTAGGACTCACCTTTAATAGACAGAGGAGGGGATAAACTTTAAATCTAAAAGATTAGCGTATGATTATTAGAGTATGATGACGTCACAGCGGCGTTCATGTACAGTGTGCAAAAAGTTTCCGCCGTAAATTAATCGAACGAGACTATCGTACACAATATAACTCTACCGCTTGCTGTACAAACAAGAGCGCACGTGGGGTTGTGAGACGCCTGTGCACGTGTTCTAAGCGTTCTAGAAGAATCTCGATGTTTTTAGGTAGGCTTGGTACCACTCGTTTTTAAACCCGATGTAGCCGAATTAAGCCCGGATTTAATTAAAATATAAGATCTAAAATTCTAAAATTATTCTCTAATGGATCTAAAATTTATTTTATTTGAACCTGCCATCGTCATGGTAGGTCGTACATGTACTGTACGCCTTACTTTTTTTAACGCTTGGTGCTACATTTTTATTCAAAAAATCTACCGAAACACTACCGCCAGGAACAGTTACTTTTATTTCGTAAAAAAAACTTTTAATCTGCATCCACAAAGTTACCACAGAGCTAATTGAAACGCCACTGCAGAATTTTCTATTTCAAATATTATACTTTTTCATTTGTCCTCGACAACATTGTAAAATGGAATTTGACCTTTTGTTTTACGAACAATGCGAGAATAGGCGCAGAAATACTTGCATGGACAAATATTTTATGACTATTAATTGTTCACAATAAACGTAATATTTTTCTTTCCATGACTATAAAGGCATAAACTGGATATATAAAACGTCTGTTTTTAAATGTTTTATAAAACACTAATTTTAATTATTAAAGCATGTTAGAAGGATGAATGAGGAAACAATAACAATGGTAAAATTTTTGGTGAATTACATATTGAACTCATGCTTGGTATTTACATACATACATAACCTATATATAAATAAGTGGCATGATAATGTAGGTTAAAACTCATAGTACTCGCTATAACTTCATAATTATGAAGTTATAGGGAGAAAATCATCAATAAGGATTATTAAGCTTATAATACTAAGCGATGTAAATTTTTTGACACTTTTTAAAAGTTTGTTTATTATATATTAAATATTATTATATATTAAGTATTATTATATATTAAATATTATAATATACAAATACAATGATGACCTATCCACTCTATGTTGATCCAAATATTCTGGGTTTTAATATCTCCATTCAACAATACTGCCACTCAGAGCACGGCTGGTCTAATACGATTGAAGTATTACCAGCACGATGACAAAGATTTTTCAAAGCTCTTAGCGAACAAAGCAATTGAAAGAATAAAAGCGATCTCGGCAATTGAAGCGCTGTTGCTGCACTTGTTTAATTGCAACTTGTCTTTGATTGTTTGCCAAGGCGCACTTTAGAGACAAATGATCATTATTAATTTAATTAATAATTAATTAATCTCCTATTTATTACGAATCCATGATGCGCTTTTAATCTTTTTTGTACGATATCTATTTATTTAATTTGGCTTGCCAACAAAATATGAAATGATACTTATCTTAAAACATACACATAATTTCAGGAAGTAATAACATATTTCTTTTACAGGCAAACACAACATTCACAGAAAACAAAAGATAGTTTAATAGATAAAAAAAATCTATAATAACGATTGAGGTTAATGTAGGAATATGTAGCAATTAAATGCTATTTTCTGAACCTTTCAGTCTAAAAGAGTGTTTAGTGAGAGGGTAGAACAGTGCAGTAGTGTATATTATATATTATAAAACGTGATATCTATACTTGATTTAAATTTCTCAGTCCCCTAATATTAGCACTTATTAGTTTAACATGTCAAATCAAATGATTAAGAAAGGCTGTTTTCTGCTAAACAAACATTTTACTGGCATGGCTATGCCTTTCTCTTATGATAAAGTTTCTAGCAATACGATTTTAGAAGGCAAATATAAATAGTTTAAATAGCTGACGTACGGAAGAGAATATATTATCTGTAGAAATTAAAATATCAGAAAAAAATGTTAGTAAAAATTACAAACTTGATGAATTAAAGTCAAAAACATGTGTGCTAGCATAGTTTATACACGATATATTCGCAAGGGAGATTCATAATCTATTTGTAATGCTAGTTTCTTCATGAATGTTAGAAACTTCTCAAGTTAGTTTTGAAGAAAACCTATAAATTTTGAAGTTTATACTTCCTATTCTATGCGTGTAACTCTGTTCGAGATTATGCAATATGTTTGTAAAAGAACGTACATATTTCAAACCAATTGCATTTGTTTGTATTCCGGTTCACTAGCATTTTATAACTTCATTTGGAAAGCTGGAAATCCAGGAGTTGGGAATTTTATACTCTTCGATTATTATCTATGGATACCTCCAGCTGTGCTAGCACCATTTTTACTCACCTGCATTGCGATTCGACTCCACATTCTATGCTCAAATGGATTATTCGATAGCACATAATGACCTCGGTGAAATGCGGATAGAGGCTAGATATCAGAGGATGTTTTTCAAACAAGATTAAGAATTTTGATGATTATGCAACAGAATACACTATAATTAATACATAGTAACATTACATTAGAGTTATATTACCTGTTGAATATTTTATGTATAAAAAGGCGATATCAACTTTACTTTCTTTATTATTTTGGTAACACGATACATCATCCTGACACCTAATTTTTAGCAAACCATAACTTATTGCACCTTTCCTTATTTTTAGCCCACGTGTAACGTGTAACCCCATTTGTCAAAATAATATTTTGACAAATAGGGTTACACGTGATAGTTTACATACATATGTTAAATAGAATGACTTCAATAAAAAGTGATGTAATCATTATAAATTTAAGACTTTTTATAAAATATTTCGATTTGTTAAAATAAATGTTATAAAATTATGCGACGTATTCAACTATTTAGGGCATACTTTTTCAACATGAATTACTTTCATGTAATGATACGTAAATATGCTGAACGATGACTGTAGCTGATGACTGAAAGTTTTAGTGAAGAATATTTTATTACTGTTTATTGTATTTCCGGTAAATAAAATTGTATATAACCCTATCACTATATTGTCAGTAAAAACTAAGACATTTTTATATTTTATCTCATCTAAGCATCGAAGTCCAGGTCTACGACGTAGCAGTCTACACCCTTGCTACGATATCGAGATCGTGATTGCGTAAGATTTATATAAATTGTCACAATGATGCTTACATATTCGTTAATTTACACTTTTTAACTCTATTCCAACCATTGAACGAACAATTAAATTAATTCAGTACATTAATATTAATTACTGCTTCAGTACAAAGGACGGTCAATTAATTCTGTCGTTCGATTTTATTCCTGAATTTATATGCGATACCTGACCTGTCTGAAATTAATATTACCTTGAACAATTAATAATACATATTTATTATATATTATGTTATTACCGCGAGTGAGAAAATATAAATATTTTTTTTTTATATATGTAGATAATCTGTAAAAGTTTACTAGAAAAAATGAAAATAAAAAAAATACCAAACATTTTGTTGTATAATGTTAAGTAATGGTTATTAATATTTGGTGTGACTTCTCTGAAATATTAAATAATTTGATATTAACTCTAGTCAATCGAAGTCCTTTTGAGTGGTATAAAATAATATATTACTCCAAATCTACATGTAATGTTTCTTTACTACTGTATGTTTAATCGATTGTTTTTTTCCTAAATAAAAAATAGATCGTAGTTAAATAAATCATAATAACGCAACAAAATGGTACCAGAATCATTTTAACTGTTAAAAGTATTATAAACTATATAAAACATTAGTATTACAATTGAAAAGCAACTTAACATGAACATGGTAAATAATTAATTATCCATAGTAATGAGTAACTTCAATGACATAAGATGCAAGCTGTATGCAGAGTAAATACATTGGAAAACATAAAATTGTATAAATTGTGACATATAGAAATTTCACACAAACAAATTATTTCTCGTTAAAGTGCATAATTTAATTTGACATTCTGTTCTTCAGCCACCGCGAATTCGTCGCCAGGGGAGTCGCGCAGCTACAATTTATTTAATGACTCGATTAAAGGGTTACAGCAAACAAAAGACCTATTTAAAAATTATAATTGCTTAATAAATATAATTTTACAATTTAACGCGAGATCTAGAGGTTCATTGTAAAATTATATTTACATCCACCACAGTTTGTGAGACTTCGAATATTTGTTAAATAAGAGTTGAGAAGAGAAGAAGATTCACCCGATAATATTCAAACAAACAAAAAGTCAAACAATTCGTTTCACGTATTTTTTTTCATATAAGAAGGTTGCAAAAGACATCGCTTCACCTGATGTTAAGTGACCGCTACCCATCATCCGCAACAAGCAAAAGATTGGCAAATGCGTTATCTGCCTTTAATCGACAGACGTGGATATACAGACAGGAAAAAATATATCCTTTTCCCCAAGGAACGACCAGTCCCCGTCCAATCCTTCGTTTTCCTAATGCGGATAGGATGGGAAAGGGAACGGAACTGAAATTAGGCTTCCGACACCTCACTCACTAGACCAAACGCGGAAGCATACTTCTACTTCACGCCTATCTTCTGTGAGGTGGTGGTATCTCACCGGTCGAGCCGGCCCATTCGTGCAACAGAACACAGTACAGTAGTTGTTGCGGGCTCTAGCACGGTGATACTATCAATGTAGTAAAATATTTCTATAAAAAATAAATACATTGTGCTTTGTATTCCATTAGTGCTACATTTTTGTTTACGTCATGACCTTAATCAAATTATATCATTAATTATCTTCGCTCGATTCCCCGATGGTCGCTCACGGGAGCACGCAAGCAACACGTCAAATTTAATTATTTGCGTTATCGAGAGTAATATTGGAAATTAATAAATTTTACAAAGAGAAGTTTATGTACACTTTTTAGAAACGAGGTGGCGTTTCTAATAAGTGTACATAAACAAAGTGATACACTATAACGACGTTAAAATTTAAATGGGCCATATTTTTATCGGTTTCCGAGTTTCATCAAATAGAGTTACCCCGAAATACAGACCTAATAGTTAAAGTCGTGCATAGCATTGTTATCTGTAAAATTGTGGTTCTTTCATACCTACTCGTACATACGATAGGAAGAAGTTGCTGTGTGAATGCGCTATAATTCTACTGCAAGATTATTCAAAGTAACTACCAAATCCCACACAACAAATCTACAAAACTTTCTGATCCAAATCTACAGAACTTTCTAATTCTTATTCGAACTATATATGTAGTATATATAAACATAAGATCAATTAACACGATTATTCTGCTGAACAGAACACAAGCATTTGTTCTATTCCAATCAATATTAAAACTGTTTTCATTTAACGCCAGTGCAGTTATAATTTCTAGACGTCATAATTTGTACTTACCACAACTAAACACACAACGGAGCTGGACAATAATAACAGGTTACATTGTACACTATAGCTTTGCTTAGCGTCGTCAATTATTACTTTAAAGGGAAATAAAGGTTTTAAAATGGTCGTTCACTTGTCATTTTTTTTAAATATTTATGAATTTAGTGAATTTGTGAATTAAAGGTATGTAATAAAGCAAAGAATAACAGAGAGGTAAAATGTACGTTTATCCCGCTCTGCCTGTCGATAAGTAATAGTTTATGCGATAATTACGAAACAGCCATACTTTTTTAAAGTTTTAGGCAGAAGCCCTGACACCAAAAACTCAATAAAGGCTTAGCGCTACAGATCAGAGAACTAAAACATTGTCCGACAGAGTCTTAATAATCAACTTTGCATAAAATTTGGTGAGATTATATTATTATTATCAACCCTATAAGCAAGACATTGGCAAAATCTCTAAAAGTCACTAGTCAATATCATTTAAAAATGTAAAATATTGAATGTTTCTAATATAAACCATAACTATTGGAAATCTCACATTCATTTTTAAAAAGATGATCCGAAGTATTAAGTTCATGTAAATAATACATAAATAATAAAACATTAACTTAGTGTGATGGCAATCTGTTGAAAATATACATGGTCAGACGTTCGCCCTTGTCGGCTTGCGACATTGCTACTTACTTTCGCGTGCAAGACGTTGGGTAAATCCCCAAAAAACGTTCAGCAGTAACCGTATGTCTCACGGTCACACGTGTTACAGCGACATTTCAGATAATGTCGTGTGATGATAGCGCTGCATTATTGCCGAGGGACGCCTAACGACGTAGGAAAGTCATTAAATACGCGTCGATTTATAGCAAGCCGGGGTCTCGCGTTTATGTATAATTATTGTTGCATACTTGAGACGTCGACCGTTACGTTATTAACAAAATGACGTTTTGGAGTGATTTCTAGAAGAATAGTTACAATAAACCTGAATGAAAACAAAATTAGATAGTTGATTGACGGTTTTAGTTAACCGATTCTGGTAGAAGAAGCAATAGTGGACTCCCAACCTCGACAATTAGGAGCACGCCTATCTGAACGGATGTGTGAATTACCGCGTTGTGATTCAAATATTTTTACGAATACACACTGATTTCTGGTGCCAAGATAGTTTCGCAAATACGTGTTCGAGAGTACTAACAAACAAATTTCCAGTTGAATTGGATAAGCTAGTTATTATTTACATTGGAGTAATTTACATAGCCTAAAAATGTTAGATTAAATGTCACATTTATTTCTATTTCACTAACAAAGTATTTAAATATTTACTGTAAAAAATGGACAAACTATAAATGGGAATTGTTTAATTTAGAGGGCACACAGATTGACTGAGAAATATATTTTTATTTGTTCTATACATAAGTATATATAAGTATATACTATTAGTGCATCGCAGGGTATTATGCAAAATAAAATATAAAGCTATGTCACTGGAGTAAAACTGTCGTAGAATTATACCAACAGAAATTACACGTTGAAACTCGTGAACTAGGATAGTAATAATCTTCGAGTTTTACTCCCTAGCGCCTTCAGCACAATAGGGACCTGTCAGGGGCGCTCTTTGTTTCCTCTTTGTCCTGAGAGATAGCACAACTTTTCCTAATGAACCCAGCCTTGTAGGATTCTCATTACTTCATCTCAATACCTCTAACATATAAGTTATCGTGATAAAATCTAACTGAATCTCGAAAAAAAATGGTATGTACGTGGTACAGTGAAATCATCAACGTCTTAGATTCAGCCAATCATATCACATCAATTATCCTTTTATATAATCGCTACGATGTATCGTCTCCAACAACGGTCAAGATTAATTTAACTTAGTAACCAGCGTATTCGTTGTCCTTTTTTATAACTATAAAACTTAAATCTATATAAATAAAAGAAAAAACTGACTGAATGATATATCAGCCCAAACTACTAGGCTTAGAGACTTGAAATTTTGCATACAATCATCCGCTCTTACGCAGGCGAGCACTAAGCAAGGATTTTTCTAAATTCATTCGCGACAGGTCTAAAGTGGGGGATGATTGTATGCAGAAATAATTGACTATCCAATTGAAGTTGACCTCAGATATTCATATGACCAATCATATTAAATAGGGTTCAGCTTAAACTGAACAATCGTTGGTAATTAAATAGTACGGCGGGTGAATCCATGGGGCTCAGCTTATCGTTAATGATTTTATTACTGTTGAAAGAATATGATCGTCAGAGTTTATTTTATTACATTCATATTTTTATTTTGATCAGATGATTTTTTTCCCATGATATTTTTTTTATTATTCATCTTAATCTAAGAAATATTTCCTCAATATTTCATAATGTTGCTGGATACGAAACGAAACGTTAAATAAATACAAAAGTTAGAAAAGAATTAAATCGGAAAAATGTGGACCGTCTGTAAAGTTAAACACAAAATGGAATTAACTCGGAAATCAACTTGGAATCTGAAATGAGTATTAGCTAAGTTCAAAATTGCCATTGTTTACCAGAATCAAAATTTCTTTACCGAAATTAAGTTTTCATGGACCTTTCACCTCACCTCTTTTGTGGTAACTTTGAAAAGGAATAATTTAAAACATTCTTAAGTTTTAAGCCTTTCAAAACACCGATTCCCTTATTTCAATTCTAATAATCATCTACTTCATGTATCACGCTAGCCGAATGATCTCGTGCTTCCAAATCTAGGACCGCAAGTAGTTTTTTAAAGCACATCCCTTGTAGATTAGTAGGTCACAAATGTGACAGGGAATCAGCCTGTCGCCATATTCAGGTGCCTACTAAATCTAACTACAAACAACATTCATTCACCTTAGTCTAGCTACGCACTACATTAAAGTTGAAAGAAAATATTAGTTTAATTTACTTACGCCCGCGCTATTAATATTTACTAATTAAATATAATTCTACAAGAACTTATTAGGTTGACCACTAATATGCTAGTCACACACCTACTTATCAAGATAATTCTTCGGAAGATTTGTGTAACGCTGCCAAATATAAGCATGACACGTGTGTTTCGGCGTCCATGAACAGAGAGTAAGTGAGGTCATAAGATATCTAGTCCAAATAAATTATTGTGAGAAATTGATTCAGATGGATGAAGTAGATCATTGATTATTATGTTAATACAAACGCGAGCGTTTGTTATTCTTTAAAGGATAATTCTGAATTAACCAATCAAACAAACAACATTTTATGGAAGTAATTTTCCTTTAATAAAGCTCAAAAGAAATGAATTCTTTATTTACATCAGCGATCGCCTCGCCGGGAAATCTTTTATCTCTCACTCAATGGGATGTTTTTATCATAATTTCAAAGAAAATTTCACTTAATTGCTAAAATATTTTCTCTTGTGAAAATCTTTTACAGAAAACAACGTTATTGACTTTTAATCTTTAATCTCTTCTGACGAGGTTTTTCTTTTTCGTTCTCGTCGTTTTTTTCTTCATCGTTGTAAAACATCGTAATATTGCACAACATTTCATGAAAAACTCATCTCATAATTAATTAACTTAGTCCCTCTTATGAAAATAATTTTAATAGTGAATATTTTTAAATAAAATATTCAATCTCGCAACCAGAGGGAAAAATCAAAAAGAGAGATGGAGCCCGTGGAAGATCTATCTTTTTACATAGTTTAACTTACGAGTGAGTAAACAATAACATCTACGTCTAATAACTTGAAGCGATTAGAAATATTCAGGGATAAAAATAACTTTATAAAAACGATATTACATTAACTAACACGTAAAGTGCATAAATATTTATTGCTTATAACGCTTTGTAATAAATACAATAAAAGCCACTCATAAAATAATATTTGAAAAAAAATAATTAATGATGGATCAATTTCGTTCGTCAGATTAATTAAATATCCCATGTAATCTGGTCGCGAACAAATTTACGATTCAATTCAACGATTTAAATGAACAGGTGATATAAAGTGTATAATTATGATAATGCATTCAGCAGGTAAATCTATGCATCTGCCTATTCATTTGCTCGTTAAATTCCCGCTCCGCAGTCTCAGTGCCACATCCAGTCGGACGAAACACGTTCAAAAGTTAAATTGCTCTAATTTGTTCACCTTATTGCACCAGCCCCTTCGTTTGAAAGCCATTGCACAGCGATTTATTCAAGTGATGTACCATTTTTATCGATAAAGTTACATCGTAGTCTTACTACCAAGACTGAAAATGTTGCTTGTTTTGAGAAACAAACATTGCATGTTAACGTACAACTATTTGAAACGATTGTGGGAAAAAAATTATTGTTACTAAGTACTTATTCGCCAATATCATGGAGTTATTAATATTAAGATTCAGAAAATTTTACAACATAATTGGCAAACTAAAGATATTGCTTGCGTTGTAATATATTTTTAATATCGATATAATGAGGTCAGCTCTTGTAACCACAGCTAAACGAATACGTTCAGGTCCCTCTCCCCTGCTTTTTTGCAGTTATTTGCTTCCTTTTGCTTGTGAAAGCGCATCTCCTTTGAACCTGTTTGAATTATTTAATCTTTTAATAGAATTACGGCATCTTACAACAGGACCCCTATCCGTTCCCTCGCCAGACCTCCCTTCCTGTAATTAGTTTTCTATATATAAAAAATAAAAACTACGTTTTATACTATGAACTATATTTTATGCCTTAGAAAATAAATGGCTTTAGTAAGAATTTTTACAAGAACTTTACACAGATTTCGTTAGGTTAGGAAAAGCGCCAATAGCCTAATGGTTAAGGGTGCGGACTGCGAAACATGCACAACATGGTCGTGGGTTCGACTTTTGTCGTGAACCATTTTCAACCAATTGTAGGCTTGGTCGGGAATGGTTTAAAATAAATATTAGTAAATTATTTCGATAATCTACTAATAGTTTATATACATGCCCGAGTAGGATTGGCGTCAGGCAGGTGGCCGGCCGTTAAAACTATAGCCAAAACCTATTACAGTATAGACTACGGTCGTACTGTGCCGACCCCACATAAGAAAAAAAGAAGGAAAAAGGACAGGAAATACAAACTACATAAATTTTGTTAGAGAGTTCGTTGATATGTCTCGGTCTACAGATTTCAAAAACAAGAATCGAATTCTGTCATTCATACGTGTTATTTTGAAGCACCTGTTAGGAGGTGAGTTTACGCGCATAGACTTAAAGGTTTACTTAGTTAAGCCTACTCAATTTCTGTATTAATATGCCATACAAATTCAAAATAAGAAAAAGAGATTGATAAAAAAAACTCTGGTCCTTAGGTATTTATAGGATTGGAGAAACAAACTATAGGTGCTGTTACTGACAGCGAATGTTATAATAAAGGAAATATTTGTTTATTTAAAGTTTTCAAAATTGTGAATGTATATGTGACAAAGTTGAGGCTCTTGTTGCCAAGGAACACTTTGGGTCACTGCCTCACTCTAGTTAGTCACTAAATATATGTACAAACCACTAAGGCTTGTACATGTGTAAACTCTTGCAACATTACAAACGCACACTATACAAAAGTAGCATATGCTATGTTATTTCAATAAACGTACGTTATTAAAAATCCTCCGGGCGACACTAGGCACGAACACCTAGTTAATTACGCGCACAATTAAATATAAAATTAACCCTTAATTTATTTAAATACGAATTTTATTCTACTGCCTAGATTCTTATTAACTTTTATGTAAGATAAAAAAAAGCTAATGGTGCGATTGTGGGGCGTATGCAATCGTTTCGCGACGTCCTAACGCAAAATAAAAGCCGGTATTGAGACATTAAAGGCAGTTAGACGCAGCCACTAATTGGAAGTCAGTGGAGGGAAGTGTGAAGGGACAAATTGGCTGTTTTAGGGCGACAATAAATTGATATGGGCCGAGGAAAATTACCATACACCCTACGGACGTATTTCACAATCGCCTTTAATTACCGATGCCCCTTGATGGGGCGAAGCAAGAATGGTTCTTTTCACGCAGCTGTCATGGGGTTTGAAGTATCGACGTTTAATTAATAATTTTTTTCCAGTCGACAGAAATTTTATCAACTATTCGATAATAATCCATCACAAAATAATCTGATATGGAGTTTTTACAACACTTTGTCTAATGAGAAGTGAGGTTGTTGTAAATGAAGACAAAGTAAATCTTTTGTGGTTATTTGGTACAAATCCTATCTGCAATCGAGACATCAGCGTACAATGGACTGCGTAGACACTATCAATCGGAATATATGATGATATCTTGTCGTGTGCAAACAACGGGAACATACATAGTAAATAAATAAAAACAAAAGTGAATTGACACTTACTTTTGGTTGTGTTGTCAAAATGCCTTATTTATATTCCTACAATTTATTTATTTAATGTTAATAATATTAAAATATTTTTAGGACAGAAAACCCTTGTTTCAGTTTCCATTTCAAACAGCGTAAAACAAGAAAGGGGAAGAAGGAAGGTTTCACAGAAAATTGGGGTTATTTTAGTGTAACTATAAATTAATTTCGTTGCAGGGTACTGCAGTTAAGCCGCCATACATTTTAATTGCTTCCATTATCGGCTATTCAGGAGAATGGTGGCCCAATGACAATGGGTCGCCGTGAACGTATTTTGCTGTGGTGCGAGCCCGCATTAGCGCGTGTCGTGTTTTGATTTTATTTTTCAAATCATTGCTCGCAGTAATTAAATCTTTTGAGCGAAATTTCATAGCTTTAGAAAGAGATTAGAAGTTTTGTATACAGTAGTCACATATACAATCACAAGCACATTTGTTTCCTTTTTCTTCTTTCATTGGACCACTCTCCGGACGTTTGACCATACATTAGGCTCTGTCTCACTACAACTCCTAATCGCATTTTCTACTCGATTCTCCTTCGATCAAATGTGGAAAGTTTAGTTGAATACTTACACCTGCAATAGTTACTACAATTAGTAATTAATGTCAAAAAAAGCATTAGAGTTCAATCAATTATACGTCTTACAAAAATATTTAACAACTTGCACATATTTATAACTACCGGTTTCCTGTGGCTGTGCACGCATTCGTTTCTTGTTTTGCTGTTTGGATTTTTTTTAACTTTATTGAACGTATAATAAGTTGGAATTATAGGCAAATGTCAAAAAGTTGTAATAGGTTTACCATAATGTCATATATGTCATGTTATGAGACAAAATGTCAAAAAGTTGTTATTGGTTTACCATGACACCGCATACAACGGCGAGCGACTCGAATCGTCAACGACCGAGCTCTTACCGATCGGCTTGATACTTTGGCCTTGCGGAGGGACGTAAGTTCCCTCTGTATTTTATACCGTATTTGCCACGGGGAGTGTTCCGAAGAATTGTTTGGAACGATTCCAGCCGCCGAGTTTCGTCATTGGACGACAAGACAGACCGCCAGGTATCATCCACACCACCTGGATGGCTGGCATTCCTCCACAGTGCGGTTCTCGCGAAATTTTCTGCCACGCACAGCCACGCTGTGGAACGGTTTATCCTCGGCGGTATTTCCAAACCAGTACGACTTAGGGTCCTTCAAGAAACGAGCTTATCTTTTTCTTAAAGGCTGGCAACGCATGTGCAGTTCCTCTGGTGTTGCAGGTGTCCATGGGCGACGTTGATCACCTCAGTGTTCTCGCCGATCGTTTGCCCCTTCTCGTATAAAAAAAAAGAAAAAAAAAGATCATGTATGTCTTGTGATGAAACAAAATGTAAAAAAGATATTATTGTCGTGTATTACCATGGCAACATATTATTTTCCTATTCCTGACAGTATGTATGCTAAATTCCATTATGATCAGTTGAGTAGTTAACGCGTGATAGCGTAACAAACAAACTCAGATTCGGATTTGTAATATTAGTTAGGATGTTTTAATTAACATATTTACTTGCAGACAGTAGTTATGTTCACTATTTAAATGAACGCAGAGTTACGTCGACTGGAATTCATTTTGGCAACTGACGTCAATGCTTCGAACGACTGTGAAATATTTTATTAAATAGTCGCAAATGCAGGGCAGCGAGCTGGCATCACGTGCACATTATCGATACTTAAATAAATAACAAGCTCGCGTTAACATTGAATATCGGTTGTGCAAAACTATTTTTTTTATTTTAACTTCATTGTTACACGTGAACAAGAACCGTATTGAAGGAAAGTAGTTCCCTTTCCTTTGCTTCCCTTTCATACACAAAGGATGGCAATGTACCATATACTTGTAACTCGTCTGGAGCTCTAGATGTTGCATGATGATAGCTAATCATAAAAATTGCGATAACAAAAAAATTGGGAGTGCCCCAACCTAGAAAGGTAGGCAGAGGATACAGATTTTGGAGGATACGAACCTGGCACACCTCTTTTGCTTCTACATCCATACGTTCTAATCTAATCGATATAAGTACTTCTGGGACGCCTCTTACCAACATTGCCACTCACATTTGCAACATTTTGTCTTTTAACTCTCTCTTCATATATCCTTCAACATGCTCGCACCAACCGAAGTGTACCTTTCTCAATCTTAGTCACAACCTCGTATATTAAGCCACACTACACTTATTTTAATCCTATTAAAAAAACTGAATAAAATTGTTATAAACCTATAATAGGTCAAAACAATGATTTTATTGTTAAGATTTTTAAGCAGTGTTTAAAAGCTGTTGGTTTTCAAATACTTAACAATTTTCTAGACTACAATACCTTAGACGTTATAAGTCGGTATTAATAATGCAGAAAACAAATGTAATGTTTTTCTTTCTCTCTTGTGGCGTTTAGAATTTCAATTACACCTGACGTGATCTCGTAGTCGCTAAAATATTTTCTCTATGTACGCAGAACAGGTAATACTTTGTTCCCGTGAACATTTCTCTTTGCATCGCATAGTTCCCAGCCTGAGGCTGACAAAGCAACTGCGATCTTTATTTTCTCATTATGAGTCCCTTTTGCTGTCTGCTTTGTTTCCAGTTGAAAATACATTATGAAAAAAACATAAGCACATTACGTTTCACTGTATTTATGTGGGATATAACTTGAAATATTTACTTTTCAACAGGATATATGTGATAGTGTTTTAATATGGAAATAAAAAATAAATAATCAGCAAAGTAAACCCTTGTAGTTTAACAATAAAATTCAAAATTGAATACAATAAAAAAAAATCAAAAAAATATGCGCTCACGCCCGTAACCCAGAGGGATAGACAGAGATCATGAAAAAAAAAGTTCGTCCAAACTATTCCAAATTGTTGTATAATATGCAGCATGTTGTATAATTGTGCATGTTGTTCACGTGAACCTATAACATTTCCCCCTATCAAATATCATCTAACGCAGCTAAAGAAATTTTCAATTCAAAAATAGTTTTATTACGTTCACAATACTGCTGACCAGTTGCTGACAGTTTTAACATGCCTAATCTAATAATAAACTGACGAAGGTCACAAATGTCGTCGTCGATAACATGCATATATATATATATATATATTATGTCAACATAAAGTAATTATTATAGTAACCCATCTAATGACCCTTGTATGCTGTTTTGTTGATTCGGGATGAATACAAATGCAATAATTTTATATAATGAATTTGATGACATCAATTTCGCCAGAATGGGGCGTCTCGCTGGCGCCAAAACCCCACCCGTATGTGTATTTCCTTATCTTAATAAAGTGCACTATTTCCGTCGTTTATTTTAATTAAATATTTTTGGGATAAACAACAACGTTTACCCTGAAACATCGATGTATAAACTCCGCATTGTGTTTAGTAAAACAATAGCTTGTTACAAAGCGAAACAAATGGAAATGCATTTCTTTTATTGCAATATGGAACTTAAATTAAATTATAAAATATATCATACTTATGTAATAAATAAAATAATAACTTTAACTATCAGTCGTTCTGATAAATTATGTAACTCAACGATTTATTTACTGATATTATCAATGCGAATTTAAATTATTTGTTTTTTTACTGTAATTCAATGCTTTAAAGACTCATCGACCAATCGTTTTGAAATTACGCACATTATATATTATCACGTATACAGAATAAGACTTAGGGTACCTACTATCCCAAAGAATAACTTCCCCATTGATATAAAAAAATATACCTAGTATCGGTTGCCATGGTAATGTTGTATGTTATGTTATGTATTGGTTGCCATGGTAATGTTATATGTTATATGTACTATGTTTTGTCCCTTTCTTTGGATTATGTTAAATATATACAGGAAACAGAAAAAATCCAGCGAGGAATACAAGAAACTAATGCAACGCTGCAGGTAACATTTAGTAATAAATATGGAGCAATTAGTAATGTAAATGAGGGCAAAATTGATGAAATTTCCATTTTAATAAAATCAAGCATCTTAAATTCATTTAATGTGATATGAACATTCTGTAATTCTTTCCGACAGATGATCTGGTCAAGTTTGTGGGAGTCAGATGTTCAGGCGATAATAGATCTTTGTGGAGATTTATGGGGAACGCCTTCGTCCAGCAATATACAGTTGGCTGAGATGCGAATACTTTAGGCTAATGACTTAAAATACCATACTGGTAACTACATGGTCATAGGAGGCACTGTTTAATGATTGCCTTAGTTTATATCCTGCTTCTGTTAAATGCTGCTAGAACCGTGTTTTGTATGAAGAAGTGTCCTTTAGAATGAATAAAATAACATAATAAAACTAGTCGCTATAAATAGACTTTAAATCTATTTATTTCTTCAACAAATACAAAAATGTATTAGATAAGCGGTAAACTTGATAAAGCGGGTCGCGGTTTATCTTATTTCGTTATCCGAAGTCTGTCGCAGAGTGCTGTACCCTTTTCCTTTGACAAGACAAACTAAGAAAGATAAAATGTTCCTTAACGGACATTAAAGAGCTGTAGCCTTGAAAGAAAGCCATAAAAAGACATTTTCGCGGCCCACCGGGACCCAAAGCCTCTCCGGTTTTACCCGCTGAGCCAAATTAAAACGTAGACTTGGAAATTATAGATACGGCCATTATATTATATATTGGATTAAGGTGTAATTAGTTTAAGTAACGAATACTTTTGGACTTTTACTCCTTACCTTCTCTTAAAAAAAAAGAGTTTCCTTAACTCTTTTGATTAACATCAGGTAGTCTCCTTACTTATCGCTATATGCCGCAATGAAAAATCAAGGTATTGAAAAGTCTCGCGTTTTAATACACTGACAGAATAAACTAACACGAACGACACAGATGATTAATATGTTACCTCTAGTTACCTCTATAGGCCCACTAGGATAAAGTATATTATCTACTATTATATTACTTGTCATATAAAATAGTTGGCGATACGTTTTAATTATTGAAAATAAATCGTAGTATTGTTTATTCCATATTTAAATAAACGAGTTTTAAATACTTTTGTTTTCAAAATTTAAATTATAAAAAAGGAACTTCTATTCAATTTAAGCTCTATAAAATTTACTGATATCAGTTTACAGTGCCCAGTTCGGAAGTTACAACAATCAGAGCGTGAAATTTTATCTAGAGAATTAATCTTTAAAAGTAACTGAGCCCTACCCTTTTGTTTTTGTAAACGTCGCAGCACTGAAATTTATTTCACTTAGAGGAGATAATTCTGAACGTGAGTCATCTCCAGGGATAGATTCCATAAAAATCATGAGAGATTTATTCGAAACTTTACTTTGTAGTTTATAACGTAGACGAGCTTTTAAAGTAGCCTAGTTTTAGGATTACAGGCTTTGATTCACAGCTTAGCCCAATACAAAAAACAAAAAATTGTATATTGATATAACACGATGTATTGGTGATTTATGAAATTGTCCTCAGTTCAATAGTAACGCAATCAGGCTACGACTTTTGGTTTTATTTGCCTTGGTGGTATTTTTCATATCTAATCTATTTAAAACTTAATAACATCTCTATTTTTAATACCTATAAATGTGAGACGAAGTTCTGCCACTTCTACATTGAATTAATTCGAATAAAATATACGATAAATTAAGTACATCGGATTAATTAAAAACAATTATTATGTCGTACGTATTTATAGTGCTTATTGTTTAATAGATGATATTAATATAAAAGAGTTGGTGAAATTAAAGTGATTATGTCGACGACAGCGCCGCAGCGGCGGCTCGGCCGCAAGCTTTTTGTAATTTCAGTGACAAATGAACAGCGCGGTCTGAGTGGGCCGGAGGAGGCGAGGGCACCGAGCGTTCGGATTCCGGGGAGACTTGATTTTCATACATAGATGAAGCAGCGGAAACCCATATGTTCTAAATAGGTAAAAACCAGATAAGTACAATAAACATGGTGAAATTTTAATCAACATTTTACGTCGAACAAGACTCGTATCTTATTAACACTTAAGGGAAAATAAGAATATAGAGATTGTATAGACAAATGTAATACATGGTAAGGCTGCAAATATATTTTTTAATTAAAAACAAAAAGGTTACTTCGCAAATGACTGAAAAGTTGACGTTGACAAATACTCTTAAAATCACGAAACGAAAATAAATCAAGCAAAAGACCAATCTCTCGAATTCAGACCTTATTAATTACCCCAAATTCATTCCGAGGGAATCGAGCTTCTTTCTTAAAACCGACAAGTGGCTAAAAATTAATGGCGCCAAAACTCGTCGCGCGCCGCTGCGTTCATTAATCTTTGACAATGATTGCGGGCGTCGGAGCGCGATTCCGTACTTTGCGCGAGTTGAGTTAATGCTCTCTTACCGTAGCCTATTCATTCGGAATACAACATCATGTTTCAACGCAAAGTTATAACTCTCGCGCGCAATAAATAACTGCACGAATTAACACGCACTCTCTAATTAGATTCATTATGTTCTACTTGTTCAGTGAATCCACAGGTCCGATTAACTTAGTTTGGAATATTTCCAACATTTTCCTACATCATTAAACTGCTACAAATGTTTAAATTTACATTTTACTAGACGTAAGCTTTCAATGTGTATACAATAAGGGCGTGAATTATTTTATCTTTGTGTTGTATATAAAATTAAATATATAAGGAATTATTTTTTTATATATTTGATTGTAAATTCTGTACGATTGAAGGAAATTCTGTGAACCCAAACTTAATTATTTTGACATCATAATTATCGATTAAAAGTTCTAAGTCCTGTTTGGCAAAAACATGACATATAGTTAGATTAACCAAATGTTAAGAAAATATCATTATATATGTCTAGAAAACAGAATCCTCGGTATTAAAAGTTGTAGTTTACATTGCCAAGTACGTTCAACTACACGGACAAAACCACACGAAGCATTAAACTGTCGTAAACACAAAGCCTTCAGAAAGTACCAATTCGTATTTCAGCACTAAACACACAGGGCGGCCGCTAACGCAACGCAAGCACTTACCATAAAAACGGAATGTAACATCGTCCCCACGTATTCAGATCACACGTTTACATCTCGCCACTTTTCCAAAATCAAAGTAAAGCACAGAGCAAACACTCGTTGAAAATGCGACGTAAATAATAAAAAGGTACCGCCATAGCACCTGAGAGGCTGCTGTGGGCCCGCGAGGCTGTCATTCCCGCTATTGTAGCCAACCATTTTCCCCTTCATGTGGTTTATTTCAGATTCAATATGCACTAGAGACGAATGATGGGGTGAGCCAAGAAATATAATGTGATCGACGTTGACGTTGTACGATGGTTTTTCATGAAATGGGCTTGAATAAATTTCATTGTTTTATTGCTACCTTCAAGAACTCTTTGCCGTGTTTAATGCCGGTATGATGTTTGATATTATTTCATGCCCTTGAGTTTTTTTTTAATCAAAGAACGAGGTAACTGGGATTGTTAAAGTTCTAACTCTTTTAACAAAAGTATTTTTTATCGATAAAATCGATATAGCGCACTGTTGCTACGAAGTAGACGAGTGGGTCTACGCCGTAGCAACAACAATTTCAGTTCATGTCTTAGTAAAACGTAATTTAGTGCAACACCATATTTTAACATCACGATATAGTAAAATATATGACCATTTTTTTAACGTTAACATTTCCTCCATCATTTCCCTCGTCCCGATACCGACGGACACATTGTTTCAAATTAAAAGTGCTACTGCGGTCGAACCAACGTATCCGGAATGAAAACTGAAAACCTAAAAGTAGGGCGAGTCCATTTAAAAACAAGAGTCGAGATTCTTCAAGAGTTTTGCTATATTTCATGTTTAATGTGGAATGCTCGTTGAGAGTTTGAAAGTTGAAATATTTTTCCTAAGCGACTTTTTTACGGAATTCCTAAAGAGATGCTTTAAGTTAGAAATGAAGTTTCAAAAAACATATAAAATTCTTACAAGTACATAAGGAGATAGATACAGTAGATATATAATCTCCTATCTCTTCACATGCTTTTTAGTTAAAACAACAAAAGTTTTAAGTTAATCATATTACATTTGCACCAGTTACTCAGGCCTGAACTAATTACTATCCTTGTATGGATGAATCCTAAAATAACAAAAACTAACCATAAGAGTGGTAGAGCCAGCAGCCTTAGCAATTGTTGTAAGAAGAGGTCGACCCGATCAGTAAAAAACAAGTATCTCATACTCGTATGCTACCGTTGTGAAGTAGTGAAAATACTTGTGCAAATTGTCTGATAAATCCTTTACTATTTTCTCCTTTACTATAACTAGCCCTTCTATTACTTACATAAAGGCTGAAAATGTGCTTCTAACATTTTTATTTCCTTAAGAATTTAATGGATGGTAGTGGAATTCAATCAATTTTAACTTTAGCCGATATAAGCTATGTAACATATCTCATGGAGTAATCAAGTCACTTATTAATACTTAAATTTTAGACTATTGAATAGAAACAACGTGTAGTGCGTGCGATGACGAAGCGCTATAGATTTTTTTTATATTCTAATACCCTCTTCAAATATGAGTTGTCATAAAAATGAGAATAGTTGTCGTGAGTAATTGCCTTTGAAATATTAAGCAGTGTTGCCATAGAAACAAAGAAGAAATCGATGTCGGCACATTGTGATCAGCTTTTCTATTTCGTCTGAACTCACGGCGGCCTCGTCTAATTTCGATCCTCTCCCAGGGGACTGTATGTAATATGTTCCGTCTACGAAAATACTTACATTAAAAATGACGGCAGAAAAAGATCAAATTATACACTTACTCTAAGTTTTTTTTAAATGTTAGAACTTCGTTTTGTTAGTGACTGTTATGGTAATATAACAATGCTTTTAGACAATATTTTTTAAATTATTTACCCAACCAATATGCCAGCGGCAGTGGTACCCTTCAACTATGAAGTGAGTACCTTCAAGAGTAGATTGAATAGGCTGTTACTAAACTAGTGCGTACCATCTTTCGACTACATTACCACTTAACATTAGGTGGGATCGTCGTCAAACGCTAGGTTATTCAATAAATAAATAAATATAAGCTCACGCCCGTAACCCAGAAGGGTAGGCAGAAATCATAGATTTCCATTTGGCGCGATCCTGGCACACCTCTCTCGCTTCTTCTACGTTCATACATCTACGCATACATTTTCTAATAAGCCACTTATCTGATCGATATAATTTCTCCGAGGGCGTCCCCTACCAACACTGCCTCTCACTTTTGCAACAAGTTTCGTTATTCTCTCTTCATTCATCCTTTCAACATGCCCGAACCACCGAAGCCAACCGTGTCAATTCTAGTCACAACATCCACTTTTAAGCCACACTTTATCCTAATAATGCTATTTTTAATCCCATCATTTAATGTCACGCCTAACATATTCTTATTCAATATGAATAAAAAAGGTCTCAAATGTGTTAAGGGAAGACTTATTTCTTAGGATAAGTATCAATTTAAGAGATTTTAAAATAACAATTTTCTTTGATACAGAATTAACTGCAACATTGTGTGACATCCTACAATCTTTTATTGGAAATAGCTCGACACGTCTAAGACAAAGGATAGGGGAACATTTTTTTATTAATTTTGTACCGTGTTCCCTCTCTGGAACAAAGTGTGCACTAACAATGGCACGAAGCAGGAAGTTATCTCCTAAAAAAACTTAAGTGTACTAG
>JWHW01045351.1:82826-94987 GCA_000931545.1 Papilio glaucus
CACCTCTCTCGCTTCTTCTACATTCATATATCGCCCTTTTTTAGTAAGTCACTAATTTGATCGATATAAGTTCTCCTAGGGCGTCATTTGCAACATAAATTTGTATATATATCGTGAAGTATCACGCCTGTATTCCTTGAAGTTGCGGTGCTTCTTTGCAGTCTACTAATTGTGCAAAGCAGCTAACTAACAATAATTGTTGCGACAAGTAGATTGCAAGCCACAAATACCCGTAGTATTGTAAAACTGATAAACAACCTGGTGCTAGTAAATTTTGGAGTTGTGATGAAAAATAGCGGAATATAGGTTAGAAAGTTCGTACGATAAATACGGAAAGACTTAATGTAGCTAAATTTACATTAAAATACCATTTATTTAAAAAAAAAAAACAAATATCAATTCCTGTATAACCTTTTAACACGTCTATTCAAGGGACCGCGGTGGAACAGATCAAAAACGATCACAATAAGTGCGACAATGATGACTTCAATAACCGTTACGAGTTCCAAAGTGTAACTGCGCACATCTGTTTCATGCGCTCGCCTCGCGTGTACCCTGTGCTCTCAAAATGTCTGCAAATTGCTTTCATATAATTATTCTCAGTTAAACATTTAGTGAATATTAAATAATGAAGATTACATTTCTTTTTAATTCAACTAGAATAGACGCGAGATTTCTGATTAAATCATAGCAACCATTGGACTACACAAAAAATATTGCATCTATAATATATTGACAGACATAAACAAAAAATTTCTTTTTTTCAAGTTTTTTTTTTAATTTTTTTTTGAGGATTTAAGGAAAGCAAAAAGGCTTTGTCGCTGTGCGAGTAGATCGACCCACAAGTCTCTTTTTTAAACAGCGTTTAAATATATGTCAGCCAACTTCAACACTATGTCCGAAAACGGGGCGGAGAGAGTAATCTTTATTTGGCAGAGTTCACAATAACCCTTGAATACAATTATTACCTTTAGAAGGTTTATTCCACATAAACTTCATTATTATGTTTCTTTTCCATTATTATACATCTTCAACCACACCACTGTCATTGTAATTACCTGATGACATTTTCATTCATCATTAAAAAAAAACAAGTTTTTTAGTTGGAGTCAACACTCCAACTAAAAAATTTGTTTTTTTGCCGGAGCATAGCCTTTTTAAATGGATTCTCAATAATAATAAAGAGCAAATAGCGATATTTCCAGTTAATGAATGAACAACTGTTAAAATATACAAAAATGTGAAGAAAATGCAATAAAAGTGCCTTTGTTAGAGGCTTTGTATATGTAATACTAATATTTTAATTACTGCATGTATTTCGTGCAAAAATATTCTAATTTTAAACTAAAAAAGTCTTACACTTGTTAAATTCAAAACAATTTGTTTGCATCATTTTAAAAATATCTCGTGTTGGAAGTGAAAATCTGCCAGGTCTGAAAATACTCGCTGGAAAAGTTTTAATATTAAAGTCGAAAGAGCGCTCGTTCAGTAACGAATTCTACTTCCTTTAAAGTACCCTCGTCGGTGCATTTGGTTATTTCATTCTGTTATGCCAACCTTTTTAGAATCATACAATTGTACGAAAACCTCCTTGGTTAACCTCCAAGTAAAAGTAAAAGAAAGCTTTTGTCAATGCCGATCCCGTCACAGCTACTCCTGTCCCTCCCTGTATTTAAATGGTAAATTATTTTCAAGTATTTTTTGGAAGAGAAGTTTTATTGTATTGTTTGATTGCATGTCACTCTGATAGATGAAGGTACGGCCCACAAATGGCATCGCTTTTGTCGCCCGAGGGCTGCACCTAATATCGTTAAATTTGGATGGATGAATTTATTAAAAAGTTCACCGTCGCGAAATGTCTGAAGTTTAATAGTCGAGTCGAGTACGTGAGTGAGTCTCGGAGTGGCAAAAACTTTAGACAATAGGCCTTATACAACATTTCCTTTCACTTCATTCAACTTGGACGCTTTTAATATTTATTACCTTAAAGACCACTTTGATTTACAATGTCGCAAGTTTACGCATAAATAACTTTCAAATGCGTCAGTAAGCGGTAAACGGCAATTATGTTCGCTTGGATATTTTAAAAATGTTTGGTATTATTTATTGCCTTTTTGTGTATTATGTTATTATTTAAATTTAATTATTTCTAAAGAAAACATGGACATTGTTTTTTATGTAATTTACGTAATAGTACATACCGACTTTGAAATTTAGAATTCTATAATATTCTGAGTTATAAAGATTACTGCAGCAAGTTATCCCAGTAACCTATAAATCGGATCAATATAAGTATTTAAAATATATGATATATAAATCAGTGTAAAGTTAACGTTGCTGCTTAAAAACATTAAATAAGGAAAGAGTTTGCCATTACTATGTTTAATGAAAACTCAAAATGTTGTACTCGAGCATCACAAATATGATCGCTAACTTTTAAGCTTCACCAAACTCTAACAACATATAGAAGACCCAAAGGCGTAATAAAGATAAATGCAATTTAACTAAAGAGTGTTTACAAAGTGTTTCCGGATGTAAAAATCATGTTTGTAGCCTGCCGGAGCAAAAAGCACTTTGTGTAATAAAACTAAACAGAACATTCGTTTGTTCCTTCACTCTCTCTTTGCCTTGCACATAAATGAGTAAGGCGGATTACTCGTAAACTCTGCGCCTATTACAAAAAAATATTAAAAATAAGAGGGTCCGTAAGGAAATCATTATCGGCTCATTCCACCACATCTAAGGCTTAAAATAATTTCGAGTTGACTAATAAATTTCATAAATAAATTGTGATCTGCCCCTGTTTTCAGGAATTATACAAGCTGAACATTTCCTAAAAAATTCAACAAAATCGGTCCAAAATTATCATCGTATGCATTTTTCAACGCGTCATCGGAAACATCGATTCACACATTTCTCTATTTTATATGTAACGATACCCGTTACCTACCTAAAAAATTGCTACTTATAAATCATTAAAGGGATCGCTTATCTTAAACATATTTGTATATTTTTTGTAAAGCTTTTAAGTTTTATGTTAAACAGGAATACACATTGAAGCATTCTACGAAAATTCACCCTAAAGCACTAAAAGTTCACGACGAAAATAACAGAAATTCAAACAAACAAAACGGTGCCTTTCATTAAAAGACGCAACGTCAAAGACTGAAATTTCACCTCGCCTTCTGGGCCTCATCGTTGCGTCGGCGAAAGTTAAGTGTGGGTTAAAATTGTTACCCTAAATTCATTTATTCCTCCCCGACCGGGTTACGGTAGGAAAGCTACAATTGGTCCCGTGACAATCCAAGTTTCAGGTTAACCGGCACGGTTCTAACAACCGGTGAAATTGGGCCAACTCTGTTGCATAATAATAACAGGATTTGATTATTGCCTTGTTAAGTTTGTTGGTGCCTTGTATGCGTTGCTTTATTAGTAAAGTTTAATCCGAATGAATTCCATCACCATCCTTCAACAATGTAATTTTAAATGTTATAAATTTATGTGCATATTTCTTATATAAATAATTTCGATAGATTTAAAAAAAAAGTTATAAAACGAATTATGTAGACACATAAATTATAAATCGAACAGCGTTTGTAACCATGTTTGTAGTAAGTTGTTATTTATATATTGGATTGGACGCATGTTTGTAGAACTTTTTGTTTTTATTATAAGTAATTGTTAGTAAATGCAACCGTCCATAGTGATAACATGGAACATAATTACCTCGATGCCAACCCTCTTCCCTCACCCATTCAATCGTTATTACAAAAGGATAGAAGGAGCAAGAGGATTAGAATTAGACGCCCAGCACCTTACTCATCAGACGAAACGTAGAATACTTCTACTTCACCCTTGTCTTCAGTGAGAACGCGGTGTTTCACTGGTTGAGCTGGCTTATTCGTGCAACAGATGTTGTCGTTGCAGGTAACTAACTATAACTGTTAAATAGAATATTCCACGTTTAACCCACCGCCGACGTCGAAACAGAAGGATGGGCAACGTTTGGGAAGTTGCGAAATATCCTCTCGTCCCAAAATCTATCGCAGTGTCACGACGAAATTTGTATGAACAGAGTGTGTGGCCAACGATGACTTACCGGTAGAGCCGTAAGGTCCTGGAATGGCGTATACTTGGCTACGTACAACTCGACGCAGCGCAGGTAGGCCTCGCACAAGATGGACCGACGATCTGATCAATGTTGCGGGAGTCAACTGGATGAGGGCGGCAGGGGTCTGATCTTCGGGCCTACTAATTTATTTAATATATGTCTATCTATATTCGAAAACAACAAAATTCAATTGTTGGGAACTTAAATAGAGTGTAAGAAAGATTATTAACTTATACATGAAAAAATTATAAATAACTTTATCATAAAATATATTTAAACAAAAGTACTTTGGCATGATGCCCTTGAAATAAAGCCCATGTTACAGTTTCTCATTTAACTTTGTCCATATGTTGCCAAATTTAAGTGACAACTTGAGCACGGAATTTACGTTAATACCCGAAAAGGTTCTGAATTAAAATTGTTCCTAACTCCGCGACATGTAAAAAATGAGAGCGAGGACCGAGTTTTTACTAAAGTGTTGAATGCGTTGACAAAAAATGTTCTGTCCAAATGTATTTTATTACTGTTTTTAAAATATTTTCATCAGAACTATATTATTTTACTTGTACAAAACAGATATACGCTGTACAGGTTATTGTACCTAACAGCCTTCCTATAAACTACCTTGGGTTTGCTTAAGTACACGCGGCGGATTTTTCCGAACTTGAAATACTAAGATTAAGCATATAAATTTTACATTATATGATAGAAGAAACAGATTGATATATATTAATATGTGAAGTAATTTATACTTCATTCATCATTTATCTTAAAAAACCGCCCTAGTAATAGTAACGTTTTGGATGATGTTTCCTACCTTCATATTATTTAATAATTAACAAACATAAAAATTTTTTGAAGTGAGAACTTCAAAAAGTTCTTTACCCGCGTTAGACGAAATTTTGGGTTCGGAAAATCTTATAGGTTCGGGGGAATATAATAATAGTGCATGTTGCACCTTGCGACAGCAACGTTTCGACGTTTCCGATCCGGTCAATAGTGCCGACATACGACCTCATAGCGTACTGACATAAAGTAGAGCTAGTATTTATAATTCTGCCTTTCGTATCATGATAGAATCTCCCGAGGTCCAAATAACAAACAGACTTCTAACTTCTCTTTACCCTCTACCTCCTTCTTCCTACTACAAGCCTAGCAGCTCATCCGTAACTCTTCTCTTCCTTATAGCTATAAATGTTGTAGATGTTAAGGGATGGCGATGGTGATATAAGATCAAGTAAGTCACTTGGTTTTGTCCTTCTACCATATAAATATGAATAAAAAATATTAATGATTATATTTTGACAGAGTAAATAATTTTGAATTAATGTCTCCATTAAAATACTCGATTGTCGATTAATGGTTGCGGTGAATTTAATTAATATTTTATCAAGATTGAATTATAAATACTATCGACGGTGGTAAAGAGCGTAATTTTGAACATAAATCTGGGAATCGAGTTCGGAATTATTATTTGCTGTTCATATTTAAATGAATATGTTTGTTCATGTGGTAATAATTAATTGCTATAATTGACTACCATTATATGTTATTATTCATTTCATTTTACAAAGATAAATAAATTTTAAACCAACTCATTTGTAACTAGTGATCGATGCTCACTCTTCTGATTTAGACTAAAGAGGGCTTTCTCTGCAAAAGCTCATGCACTATGTAATGCTGAACAAGATTTCTGGGTGTCCCATAGTAGGTTAAGATAGTCGTTAAGTTCCTTTGTCAATCCCGCGCGCCATATATACAAGAAAGTTTTATATATAAGGACGTTTAACGCGTTGCATCCAGTGTTCTAGCTCATCTCGCTCTGAGGAAAATTTTCTTTTAAATATGTGCTCACGCCGGTAACCCAGAGGGGTATGCAGAGATCATGGGTTTCCATTTGGCGCGATCCAGGCACACCTCTCTCGCTTCTTCTACATCCATACATCTACGCATACACGCTCTTCAGTTACGGGTATTCCTTATATTGCTCTTTTTTTCTTATATCTGATCGATATAACTTCTAGGGCGTCTCCTTCCAACACTGCCACTCACCTTTGCAACATAAATTTGTTTCGTTATTTATTATTTCTTCATTCATCCTTACAACATGCCCGAAACCACCGAAGCATACCTTTCTCAATTCTAGTTATCTTTTAAGTTAAGAAAATAGGTGTGCTTTTTTAATCAGTACAAAGGGGCGAAAATAAGACTAAAATGAAATAGGTTGAAGCGTTAACTAGATAGGCAGGAGTTTATACGTCTGCGCGGGTCTCAGGTGTGTGGAGGGAAGTTTTCAATCAAATCAGCAAAGTAAGGAGAAAAGCGGAAAAGGAAACGGGCGAGCTGGCGGTGACTGATTGACAACATTGTAACGTTGAAATGTAGGCACGTTCGCCTTCCAATACCAAAACTTTCCAATTTCTTACGTTTATCATTTTTTATGAATCGAGGCTTTTCTTTCACTCGAAAAATTCTAATATACAGATGAATTACAATCTATCATTCAATTCTACAATCACTGATTCATCATCAACTTTTATCAAGTGGAATAATCAATGGTCGTGGATTTATGCACATATTTGCTGTCTTGATATCATATGCCATCTGCCGATTGCAATTCTCCTACTTTTCTTCACTGTATTGTGTATTAAATATATGGTATAACATTTAGTCTGCTAAAACTCTTCTACATTAATTGAAGAAGACTTTGTGAAGTACATAATTCTATACATTATTCAGTTACATATAGATATTATATGCTAAGCTATATTCTATAAATATTCAGATTTCAATATACATAAATATATTACTTAAACTAGTTCGTTTTTCAAATGATAAAAGCATTTTATAGTTTATCGCATAAATGTTGAATTTGGTTATAAGAAAGCGTCGCGTCGCCGTCGGGCTGGAACTTTAAAAGTTTGGACGTGACCACCACTAGACACCACCAGTTACTGTCCAACTAACTTGCCCGGCGGAGTGGCGTTTTCGCTTCCACTAGCCGCCAAGCCGGTTATTACAAAAACTTTAAATTTATCGATTGGAAATCGCTTCGTCAACTGAAGTCTAAAAACGTTTTTCCCAAATTTATCGTTATACTTTTATCGTGTTAAATAAAAACGAATCATATAGTTTTTTATACTTAAACTAAATGCAGATACTTTGACCATTCGATAAATGGTCGAAGTAATGCATAAGTGCATCAGAATAATCTGTCATGTTTCACCACCATTAACGTGTTTAACCATCACTTCAACTGCTTAAAAATGCTTCTACAAACGACTACGTTGTCACGGAAATTAACTAAATACTTAATAACTTTTTGGGCTATAATTTAAAAATTTACTTAATCAACTTAAGACCTTACATTCATTAATTGACACCAAACCCAAAATTGGGTATTTGTTTATTTCATAAAATGTTAACAGGGGCCATTGTTAATTCCGTTAATATTTATGTCCACAAACTACAATATTTTAAAACACCGTTTCTAAACCGCACCAAGTTTCTTCCGTTGCGACGCCTGATTAAAATTTTAGAAACGAATCTGCAAACCTTACACGCTGTACGTGACCGGGCATATCTCAGACACGGGGGCGCCCCGTCTATCGAGCTCTTTGACTCGATGATTACGGACCGGACTTAAGGACTTTACAGAACGTTAACGTTAAAACAACAAACGAAATGTTAATTTCAAAATTAACATAGTATAATGATACTGAGAGTAGTTGCAGCGCCGACGATTTAAATTCTGTTTTAATTACAATTGTTTAAAACGTCTTCGCACTCCCGTTGCAATTTTCCCCCTCATTTGTAGATGTAGATGTGCCGCATGGTACGGGATCGGCGGCCCGTAGAAGGGAATGCAGCTGCTCAAAACGAGGTAGTCTATTCATCGGAATGTTTTCAAAGGAGTATTCCGGTAACGATGTGAGAGGGCCTCCAATCAGAAAATAATCTAGGGTCAAGACATCCATTGATCCGATGACACAAGACACAGTGTTTGCGAATAAGGAACGACCTCAATCTTACAAAATACTGTAGCCAATTCGTTGATTGTTAGCACCGTTTCAACAATGACACGACAAAGATGAGTCTTTGCAACTTTCACCACTGGCTCAAACATTCTACCCCAGGAGGAGGAGGAAGCAGGAGGAGCCCTGTTGGACCCTGATTGTCCGTCAAAAACATGTAAACCTCTGTGAGGTATCGATCGCAACCCTTGAAGTTTGTCCCGCAGTACTGCGAAATCCGTAACCACTCCATAAAAATGCCTTGAGGCCCTCACCTGATCAGGAGGCAAGTCACCCATTTGTGGTTGCGCTATCGCTGCCTTCAACTTATAGCATAGAATTCAACGAAATATAAACTTCCGCTGAGGCGAGTGATACCCGTAGCCGATAAAATCCAAAACTCCCTTCGTGATATGGCTAGCAGTGTGGTCTATCTGCGTTGTACAAAGTTACCGTCTTTTGGCAACAGGAGAGGGTGTCGAGCCCCATAAGGTTAATCAGTATTACGAAGTCTACCGCCTACTCTCACCAGGCCCTGCTCGTCTACAAAGGGATTCTGACGTGCAATAACACCCTTCAACTTTTCCTGGCCTTTCGTAGAATATTTACAGTTTTTGTAAATTTCCCCTTGCTCCAATCATATCCAGAACAACAGTGCTTCGCGTCTTTCTTCCGGGGTAAGCTCGGAGAAGATCACCTATCTGATTTTTGCCGAGTATTGTGTATGAATCTTCTAACCCATTCTGTTATTTCTAACAACTTATCAAGAAATTTTATTTCAATCTCGCTTCGGCTCCTTTTGCACACCTAAAGTCCCCACCACAAGTCCCGAAGATTCGAAGCCCCGTGAAGCGCAATCTGCTGGATTAAAGTTCCCGGGAACATGTCTCCAATTAGTAGTAACCTTCGAATCCCGAATCTCTGATACTCTATTAGCTACGAATTCTTCTAAAGCATGAACAGATGATCGCAGCCAACAAAGAACAATTTGACTCTCGGTCCATGCACAGACCTTCTCAAATTCCACGGTCTGCCCTAAAGTGGAAACCACATGATTTAGCCAACTTAATTATTAAATTGGTTATGGTTTAACACTCAAGAGAGAACAGAACGAAGCAGCTAAGGTTAGACAGATGATCAAATGGTCGAAGTTATAGGAAACTGAGGAAAGGCCGATCTTCATCACAAAGATGAATGAAGCAAACATAAGCAATGATAGCTTATTGACTAAGATTCTCACGATCGAATTAACATCTTTTGTATAAATTTCAGGTCCGGTATTATAATATTTCATCATCGTAGGGTTCGTAGGATCATCTACTTTCACATATAGCCAGTACCAAAAAAACAAATCTTCTAGGTTTTATTTTTTTGCATTACTTCAATTCGGATAAAAAAATACCATCAAAGAATAAATGAACGATGAAATATTTAATTGTCTTTATTACGAAGTAAACTGCCTCAACAAATAGAAAGATACGATCCATTAAAGGTCATTGTGTTCTAATATAGTAGACATTTTCGAGATTGAAAGCTTTCACGACGGTTATAAATAAACCGGAAGGTAACAAAGCGGTTTATGGGCATTATTGTAAGTAATTCTTGAATTGTTCGCTTTTGAGATATTATTAAACGACAATTTTATAACATTGTTTTAAAAACTGTGTGAGTTTTTTTACTGAAATAACAAAAATAAATGAGAAATTAAGATTTTTAAGTTGGATTTTAGATTGCTTGCGTAAACAGACAAATAAAAAATAGTCTAGTCTTAAAATCGGTTCAGTAGTTTTTGTGTTTATCCGGAACAAGCAAACAATCAAATCTTTTCTATTTATAATATTAGTATAGTCAATTATATTTTATACTATAGACATGTTATTCTCATACAAAATCACTGGACAAAAGAGACTTCCAAAGAACTGTCTTTGACAGCAACATTCACACATGTCAAATATAGTCTAAAAAGGATAGCGTAATTAAAATAATAAGAAAAAAGAGGAGAGCTAGAGTGTGTCACTTAAGCGTAAATGAAAACATATGAGTTAAGCTACAGAAGCAGCGTCACCTTTGGGACGATTTCGAAAGCTCTGCTGCTTTTAGTAATCTGATATAAATGAGTATATTTTTAAAATTTACCTTTCAAATACTTAGTTCATGGTTTTAGAATGGCGGGCACGTGCTCACGGAGCTGCGGCGATCTGGTCGGTGTTTGGAGAGTCCATTGATATTTGTGGCGATCTTTGGGGGAAGCTTACGTTTAGCATTACGTAGTAGGCGAGGGACACATATTTATGCTTTCATTTTAAATCATCATTCAAAAACAAATTGAAAAAAATCAAAAAGTTAAGGCCGTATACAAATAATAAGCTACAAAATAAATTTCGATTATTTTCGATTTTATAGCATGTTACGTAGTTTATGATGCTAAAATTGAATGCCATGCACCTCATGGAAAATACACAGCAAGTGATAAACACGAATAAGCTCTCAGCCGGCGCATCCAACAATGGAGGCGACACTCGGTGACGACTCACTCGAACGTATTTTAACACGTTTCCGCTGGCGAGATGAATAAAAACCACGCTTTCGTTACGCTTTCCAGTGTTTTAAAGCTTTTATGAAATACATGAAATGTATTTTGTGTATTTTTACAATGTTGGAATAAATCCATTTTCAATATCTATTTAAGAATTGAAATTTTAACGAGAAAGGAATATGTGTTTAAACTGTGCTATGCTGACTTGCTTGTGTGTAAAATCCACAAAGGAGTCTTATGACTAGTAATCTAAGGTTATCTCTATGTCCTAGTCAGTTTGGCGGACTGCGGTATGTGTGCATCACTAGTATCTATACATACTAGTAAATATAGTGACTGTGCGTGACAACGTGACAAGAAGGTTGTCGCACGACCACGAATGCCGCAGCCATCACTGACACACAAGTCAAAGCTGCATACTCATGTATTTATAGCGCCACGTGCCTGGGTGTAGTTGAACTGTCTAAAAGAACTTTATTTTTATAATGAAAGAATCTTATAAGAGTATTTTATATGAGAAGCTAGGCGGAGTTTAACGATCAGGTGAATGTTAAGCTCATGTTTTTATTATTTTGTGCTTATAGATATTTCATGAAATAAACAACTATAAAATTGAGTTGTAAAGTTGAAACGCTTTGTAATAATACTAATGTTGAAAGTAATAAATTTAGAGGGCTTACTTTATAGACATATCAAATTACGAAGAGCGCTGTACGTAGACCCTCATAAACGTCAGAACTGGGCCGGACAGGGGTCTGCGTCGGGTTTCACACTACCGTCATGCCGTATTAAGAGGTAAACAGGTAATGCTCCTTTCCACTAAAACATTTACACGGAGTTAAGGGATTTTTATTGGTAGCTCAGCTGTTGTTTATTCTCAGGCGTGTTTTCGAGATTTTGTTTCCGTTAGTTTTACGTAGAGTTTTCTTATGAAATAAAAATAGGTTTGATAAAACTGGTTAGGAGTAGTAGAGAATATATAATAATAATTATATATTGAGAGGTAGAGAATATAATATAACTTAATTAGTATCACACAAAGCCGTGCTGATGAGCTTCCGATTGAGGAAGTAGTACTACTTCCACTCTTTTTCTACTAATTAGAACCATTGTTGACTATAGTGAAAGTGATAATAGTACATTTATATACATTACCATAGATTTATATACCTCCAGATACCGCGTTCTATACAAATTGAACATTAAAAAATGTTGCACGATTTTTGCCGTGAATGTTTACAATATCGACGATCTAGGAAACGGATGACTGAGCTGGATTTTACGAAGTCGAGAACAGGCGAAAATAGGTGAAGCCATTACCGAGATTCAGGTTATATATGCATAGAAGAATTGCTCGTTTAAAGGTATTAGATTTAATCAATCAAAATCATTTTGTGATTTTTTTTTGAAAATTCAACTTTTTTAACTACATTAATTTACTCAAACCCATTCACTCGTTGAATACGAAGTTTCTCGCCACAGATGTTTATGTAAAGCGTAA
>JWHW01045351.1:100856-117694 GCA_000931545.1 Papilio glaucus
AAATAATGCTTATTATTTTATGATATAAACATGCTTGTAACCCACTCTAATCAAATTTGAAGTTATATTTCGTTGTGTACGATTTATATGTTTAGTACTTGAATTATTATGGGCACGCAAAAGTGAAGTCAAAGAGATAAATCTATTATAAGGAAATCGACAAGCCTATCAATAATTCCGTTCAAAATATGCATTAAAAAATCGTTCTTCCGTATATCAAAGGCCGCTCGGTGTTTTCTTAACAAAGTGAATGCGTGATCGGGGCTCCAATGAGACGATCCGACCCAACCCTTGTTTTTCTTTACAACAACTCACTTTCAATACCCTGACCAGGCCGGTACAACTGGGAATCTCGTCTTTCTCCTTTCTCAAAGATAAAACATGCAATTTGTCTTTGCAAGAAACTTTTGTGAGAAAAAATGGCTTTGCAACTTCACTCATTTTTATTGTTTAAGAACTTTGTCTTTGTTAAACACAGTTGTGTACATTTTCATATTTAGACTTTTTCTTTTTCCTTTAACTATTTTTATCAATAATCAAACGAACAATCGAATCACACTATGTTTTAAACCCTCATCAGGGGTACATAACAGTAAAGAAAATATACAATAATGATGAGTGGACTAAGGAATGAACGAATTGTAAATGACACTCATATATTTGAATAAATAAATGAGAAAGATATTTGAAAGGATCGTTAACGAACGTAAACAAAAATGGTTCCATGTAAAATTTGATACGAGAAAGTACTGATAATTTAAAAATAAATTGCTCCCATATTGCGTTCGCTGGCAATTTTATCGGAGCAAATGGAGCAATAAATATTTTGAGTTTCAATTATCATGCAAGCGATCCCTTCAGGGGTCATGTCAAATTACAAAAGGACAACAGCTTTGCCGTTACACCGAGCCCCGCCATTCAATTCTCATACCTACATAATGGTAAAACAGCCACAATCAATGCGACGATAGCGTCATCAAATTACCTGATCCATTTTCATTTTAATACATTTATAGATCATTTGTTCATTTTTATTTTAACGCCATCAAATGAAAGCTTGTTGCTTTTCGCAGTTATATACTTATATACCAGACGCACTGATCTATTTGTGAAAACAATTAATTAGTCGTGAAGTGATTTAAAACTACATATTTTTATGGTATACTAGCTGCTAGCACCCTGTTTGCTCTTTTTTTATCCTAATTATATCAGTATATTGATGCTACTAGAATAATGTAGACAAATAATAGTAACATATTATTTAACTACATAATGTTTTACAGCCCTTCAACCATCCACATCCAACCACCATAGTAACACATGGGAGAGTTAATAGATGTGTAGTTTTTGCTAGAAGTAAAATATGGGGACTCATACATCCATTTTCATAAATTCATATTATAGATAGATTGATATTTATCAATAAATAAATATGCAATCACGCCCAAAACACAGAAGGGTATACAGAGATCATGGATTTACATTTGGCGCGATCCTGGCACACCTCTCTCGTTATGGATGCGCTTGTACTAAGTGTAGTTATGAGCGGGTGGCTGCCGTCAATGTCACAGCGACGTCAACACAACCGTCTGCGTTAAGCAAGCGGTCGTTTCATTACTCCCCATACTTAACACATACATCGCATCGTATACGTATATATGCACCTGTAAAAAACTTAATTATTTTTATATAGAAATTTCATTAGTTCATTAATTTTATTCCAGACTATTATCTATCTCTGTGCCAAATTTCATTGATATCCGTTTAGCCATTTTTGCGTGAAAGAGTAACATCCATACATCCATCAAAACTTTCGCATTTATATTATTATTAGTAAGATTTCTATAACATTCATTGCATAACATACATTTACCACTAATACCTTAATACGTTATTATAAACATTTATATCCCGTAACAAATAGTCCATTGAATCAAGTAATTACAAGATATTAAATCTTAATAACACACCGTTCTTACACGAGCAATCTGTCATCAGTACAATAGTTTGTTATAACAAGAACCTCCCCATTGTGGCACAACAAAAATATTACCCAACTAAAGCAATAACGAGGGCCGTTACTCGCCAAGTTTGGCCAACTCGGGCCAACTATTTTTGTCCATCATAATAGCTTAAGTTTCAGACGAGCAGCGACAATCTGCCGGCTATTCGCAGTCTGAGACTGTCTTTATTTCTTACTCGATTTAATGTCTAGCTTAACGGGCTTAATAACTTTCTTTTAATGCTCCATTGTTGAGACATTATCTCGCGCTTGTAAATAATATCGTAATTAATGTTCTCTGTTTGTGAAAAAAATCGTATTGCAACTTAGCTTTGTCCTTACCATTTTAATAGTAGTTTACTTTTATTATATCTATATATATCTTTAATAATAAAATTAATAGTGTATCTGTTCATTGTTGTGAATGGAATTTTGACATCTGTTGAATTACCCAGCTTTTACTGAAAGTATTTTGACTTCACTTACACCGACTGATAAAACATAAGTAGAAAACTTCAACTTTTCCTTTTCCAACCTCTGTCTTAATATTTCATTCTCTTACCTATTTGATAGACGACATAATGTATCCCCGAGTATCCCCTTAAGACCTTGACTCTCCTTTTCGAATGTTTTATTCCTATATTATAGTTCAATCTCGGGAGTCCTAAAGTTGATATACCTATTATATTAATTAAATAAAGATAGTGGACTTTATTAAATCATTAAATAGGTAAACAATCAACTTTAACGTTTATTTTATTATTGGATTAGAACCGTTTTAGATCGGTCACCACTTACTTCCATACAATTGAACCTCTAACTTATCGGTCGCCTGTGAAAATTGCGCATTGTATTCGTTCGACGAGGACCGGAGTAGACATGAATAGAAAGCCTTCCACTATTCAGCTCTATTTCCCAATACCAATAAGCTTCTAATAAAAGTTTAGGACCGATATTATTTTCTGTTTTTATTGATATTTGTACGTTACGCTTATTACAGACGGATTGGTCTATTTACTGCTGCTAAAGAAACGTTAAAGTTTTTTAAAATATTATATTTGTTCCTTAACTCAAGATATTCTACAGTCTATTTGAATTTATCAAACTATAAAATGTCTTGATGGGTAAATAAAAATTGAGTTCTTTAAATTAATTCTTAAATTATAAAGGGAAAGTAGAGGACTTGGATTACTTACTTAAATATTTATATTCCTTCGAGATGTTAACACTATCGAAGAAATGAGGAAATACGTACATACGAGGTAATTCGCATATATTTATCCAAACACTAGTGAATCGTCCCCGCGTCGCCCGTTTAGGACTCATGATGCGAACGCTATGTTTTACGTTTTTAATTTATGTTCGTCTTTTCGTATTTTACGCATTAAAGAACTAATTATGTTTAACAGTGGTAGAGCTTGCAACAACAACATCTGTCGCACGAATGGACTGTCTCTACTGGTCAAATACCATGACCTCATAGAAGACAGGCGTAAAGTAGAAGTATTCTACGTTCGTCTGATGAGTGAGGTGCCGGAGGACCAAATCGAATCGTTTTACATTTCCATTCTTTTTTTAATAAGGAAAGAATGGGATGGAAAATATTCGACGGGCGACGGTATAAATGGGAAAAAGAAATATCCTTTCTTCTGTTCATTCCCTACTCTGTCCATTAAAGGTATACAACTCATCTGCAACTTATTAGCTGGTTGCAGATGCCTACGGGTAGTGGTTACTTATCGCAGTATCACCCGCTAGGCTGATAAGCAGGATTCCAAAAATTACATCGAAATCTGTTCAACCTTTACGGAGCCTATGGGGGACATCCATACATATATGTATACATACAGACATTGCCTCTATATATATGTAGATAGTAATTAGTATTGAGATTTACAATCCTTGTCGCATAATACACGTTGTGTTTGTGGGTTATCACTTTAAAAATTCATCACATCTACTTTGGTCACTGGGGTACAGATTCCTTTGCTTCCTCGTTCCATAAACATAACATGCAATGTTATCCGTTTTGCAATTCTTCAGAGACAACTTATGAATACAAAGTTAAAGGATTGATATATCACACGGAATCCTTTCCAACCCGCGTCACTCAATTTTTCACCATAAATAATCGGTCGCAACGAACGCGTTTATCTCTTCTGTGACTCGAATGTAACAGGGAAGCGCTGTGAAATTCAAATTTTTGTTACGTTTGTAGAAGCGTTTTGTTCTTGTCGTCCTACAAATAGCTATAGTATGTTATAGCAAATATGTTTAAAGGGGAAAAAAATCGAAAGAACACAGTAATGGTTAAGGGTACGGACTGCGACACAAGCATAGACAGGTCACGAGTTGCTGGCAGTTTATAATATGCCTAGTCCGATAATAAACTGACGAATCTATCGTTGATATAATATATATTAAAAAATAACGTTTTGTATTCAAGTCGCAAAGTTTACTGTTTCATATTTAAATGCGGTGCTAATTTATTTTCCTGACGTTGTCTTGATCATAAAGATGTTGATTCAACACAAAGACAAAATATTTACGAGAGTGCTGAAAAGAAAAACGTAAAATGGAGGTTTTTATAGGTCAAATTTTATGGAAGGCTTGGACGTGGGCGCCTTAAATGAAAGTATTATAGTCGTCCTTGGAGAGGATTTTATGTTAAGGTGTTCATTCTATTTTAGTCTTACGTGTCATATTAACCTTGTTTTACATCTTAACACCTCCGCAGCTTTACGTGGTAAGCAAAACATTTTAAAATAAGGATACGCAGCCTCACACTTGAACTATCGCTATTATATTCTACTTTTTATTTATAGCTTATAATAAGAAATAAAACTGCCTCTATTTTTATTGACATCATTTGAAAAAAAGTAACGCCCGGTTTTTGAAAGCTAATTCAAATTTTATTCACTAGTCAAGTAAAAAGTCATATCAAATCGGTTTCAGTTCTAAAGGGAAGATAAAAAAATTTAATGATCATTCTAGTAATTCAAATGACAATTGAGCTAGCTAATTTTTCCGTTGATCTAGCTTACAGAAATCGAGCGTCAGTACAAGAAATAGATCATTTTAATTTTGTGTTATGATAAGCCTATTTAATTTTTTTCAGGGTTCGTTATTTCAGTATTTCGTTGTCATATTTTTTTTTCAGCGGACTAAAGCTTTGCTGCATTTTAAAAACGTAAAAAATGAAAGCTGATACAGTACAGTTTCTTGCAAATTAAGTTCGCCGAAGTTTCCAGACGATCTTTTCACAGATTTAAAATGTCGCTAAACTTTATTACATATAGTACAATGAAATATATTTAGTTGTATATTTAAGAGGTATTAGAAGGTTGATTCGGAATTATTAGTTTTACACATCTGAGGTGGATAAAGATTGTCGTTTTTGCTCTTGTCCCTGAACTTTATTTTCCCGAAATTTCGACCAAATTGCAACGACCTTGTGACCCGTGTACTGGTCTTCGTCATGTGAGCTATTATCACCTCCCTTTGTTTAATGTTGATTAATATTGCCAGTAATATGATACACTCGCTCACCAGGAAACCTTAGAATACAAATATACATTTATTTTTTATATATCATTATTGTAGGCTGTTAAAAGATAAAACTGAAGCACAAATAGACTAATGGTTAAGGGTACGGACAGCGAAAGACACACAGCATGGTCGCGGGTTCGAATCCGCCATTCGACTATTGTCGTGAACCATTTTCTATCAAAGGTGAGCTTGGTTGGGGATGATTAAAAGAAATATTAGTAACTTATTTCGATAATCTACTAATATTTCATATACGTGCCCGAGGGGTGTTGGCAGCGCGTAGGCGGCCAGCCGTAAATTTTTTTTTAGCCAAAACCTATTACTGTATGGACTACGGTTGCACTGTGCCGACCCCACAGAATAAAATGGGAAAAGGGCAGGGAGAAGACGAAGAAGAACTGATAAGTTTTATTGTAAATAATTAAATTGATGAACTTCAAAAATGAATAAGCATTCTTTTTATTTTTTAATTTAGATATTTTTCATCACAATCAGTGTAACTGTGTAACATTATAACTATTTGTTTGGTGGGAATTAAAGATAAACCCTTGAGCGTAATCTATGTCAAATAAAATTGGACTATAAATTATATTTTACTAGTAATGTAAGCTTTCAGGAAACTTGTTATCACTACCATACATTAACTTAAATTGCTTTTTAATTGCTACAATCTAAAACTATAAGTCGCCACCGGGTAGAGGTATTTAAACAAATGGATGAAAGTTCAATGGGTACAGGCGGATGTTAAGCGATGTTCTAATTCCTGGACCGTATTCAGGATTAATGTAAGGGGTTTAAGAGGCCAGCAAAATAGAAAAGTTAATTTTAATGCAGCGCTCTCTCTCGGCCACTATCTTGTTATCCCTCCTCGTCGGAACCCGCCGAGCGCTTTCTAAAGGGATTGGCTGTTCATGTACAGGCTAACAAGTATGAAAGAAACTCCCGCTCACTTAAACCAACTCAAAGTGAAACTTTTATTTTCCTAAACTTTGTTGTTACGTGATTTCATTACTGAGATAACGATGCCTGTTACCAGTTGTTACTTTGGCGTTCGCTTTTATATAAATGCAGCAGATGTATAGATTAATGTCGGTTTTATTATATTAAAAGCAAACTAAATTTTGATCATGGCGTCGTCAGAATTATTCGAGTTGACATTTCACGGTAGTAATTAAAAATTATAGCCAAATGTTACTTCTCGACAATGTGATAAGCTATCTAAAGATAATTATTATAATCAACAATTTTATAAAAAATAAATAGTTTCCGCCTAATGCTATGGATTATAGATTATATAAATTGATTGCATCATTGTGGTGTCCAGTTTGAATGTTCTAGAATAGCTCCAAACTCCACACCGCTGTCAGTAGAAAAAACAGTGCAGTGTACACCTTTTTCCAAAACCAGTGTCTACCTCCTGTAGTGTATTGTATTGCAGCCAACGAGTATTCTACTGACATACTGTGTTTCAGTTTAAAGGCAGCCTTAAGTTCGTAAGACTAAGCACTCACTACAGTAACCCAAAGGGGTAAGCAGAGGTTATACAATTGCTGTGTAAATGCCTCTCTAACCTAACTTAAAGTATGCTTTACGTTTTTTCATAACAATTTACACTGTCGGAATTTACAATCTCATGAAATTGTAGTGTAAATTAAAAATAAAAAGAATCATCTTCCATGTTAAGCGAGCATATTGAGAACGCAATGCTAATCCGTCTGCCGTCTGCTATTATTTTCTCATTGTGAGTCGTTTTTACTTATTCCTCCGCTCGTATATCGACGGATAATTAAAATGCCTGCAATAGCAGACGAGACGGCATGGCGATGTAAAAAATTGGCAGACTTTTACTAGGCTCCTTTGGATTACATTTCAATTAAGGATACTTGAAGAGATTTATTAACTTATGGGATGGAACATGACTTTGTGATTAAATAGAATCGAAAATGTGTTTATCTTCCAATTGAGGGTCGACATCAATACTCGTTGGGAAGAAGTTTAAACATTTACCATAGCATTCCTACGTAGCCATACGTACAAGGCGATTACCACAATGTAGACGATGATATGATGACACTTGCTTCATTGATTAGTAAAAATATATGCCATTTGAAAATATTTGTGGTATTTTACTATGCATTTATTTTTATTTTTTTGTCTTTTAAACGTATTATGTCGAAGAAATAGCCCCAAAACTTTAAAAAATAATTTGGACAAATATGTAATTAGTTGTCTACAATGTATACTATTTTTTGAAATAAAACTTATCATACTGGTTATTTTTAAATAAATAAATTGCAAGGTATAAAAATTCGCATTAAAATACTTTCATAAAATTCCACCGCATTAATATTACCCATCTTTCTTGTTCGCTTTAGATTATTTCCTCTTTTTCCTTCACATTCTATAGGTCGTCTAAGAGGATTTCTTAAATACACTCGAGAATTTTCTAAAATAGATTTAATATTACACATTTATATTAAAATTACATTGCTCTTAGAAGTACTTAAATTTAAAAGATTTATTGCAGTAAATGTTACAGCCATAATACAGTGAAACATGTACAGTTAGTTCGTTTTTAATAATATTTTTTTGAATGAATAATGAAATATTGAGAACAATTAATTTGAAGTCTGTGTGATATTTATTAGTTGATGTTAAGTGGATATTGTGACTAGAATTGAGAAAGGTATGCTTTGGTGGTTCGGGCATGTTGAAAGGATGAATGAAGGGAGAGTAAGAAAACAAATTTATGATGTAAAGCTGAGTGGCAGTGTTGGTACGGAACGCCCTAGGATTACTTATATCGTTCAGATTAGTGGCCGCGCCAAATAGAAATCCATAATCTCTGATGATAGAAATCCATCTCTCTGATTCTGTGATTTTTTTTTTGATATGGACAGATAATTAATAATAAACACAGACACGAGTAGTAGACGGATATAGTCAGGAACGAGTTTACTTACACCACAAAGGCTTCCAGCGACGTTCAAGTATACCTAATCAACAATTGTGAAACTATTGAAAAACCATTGTGACCCGATTGCGTTGGCAGAATTGGGAGGCGGATTTTAGTTCATTTGCTCTTACGTTGGTGAACGACAAATGCAATATGACGCGATTTATCGCAACAAAAATGTCAATTAATCGTATGTATTTAAGGCCTATGTTGCAGCTATAATCAGTCGCGCGTTATAGTAGTACCGATCGCATCCGGTCGCATATAATCGCGTCCCGTCGCTATACGTCGCTCAACTAGGACAACGGGTAAGAGTATTTCCTCGGCAAAAGTATAGCTCGTCAAATGAAAATAATACTGCAATATAAATTTACCATGTATGTACATACGTAATTTATGTTAAGAATTAAAGATTGATAAACCTAAAATAAAACCAGAATTAACGAAAGCCTAATCTCGTCTCTATACCTAATTAAAGACACGTATCCGTTTAATCCTGTTGAACACGGACAGAGAGTTCTAATTCAAAAAACAAGAACTAAAGCCGGGTCGGTCTTGCGCTGGCATTGTAAGGATTGGTCCGTGTTAATTACTTCGCCTTCACCGACTTATGCTATTAAATAACTTTAGACATTGAAAGTAATTAGTTGATAAAGGTTTCTGTACTTATATTTCTATAAGTATCGATTTACCTTGATTTAATTTTCGATCTTCCGCTTGTTCTATTTCTACACATGTCTAATATAGATGTATATATTCGTGGGTTTATGCTACTCAACAAGTTTAAAATGTAATGAGGTAACAATGTCATACGATAAAAAGGTTGCAAAATAATAGAGTCGGTGTGTATTAAGCTAATAGGGTAACGAGGGATACTTCAGTAATTGTATAGTAAGCAAAGGAATATAGGTTCTTGATATTTTCAGGTTTTATAAACACATGTCTTATTTTAATACAAAAGTGAAATGTGTTGCCAAAATAATTATCTATAATAAAAGTATTTTATGGAAATAATAAAAGTGTACGTAACTCTTTAATAGAATCAACGTTTTATTGGTATGATTTCCTAAATATAATATTCAAACTTTCCCGCCCAAGTGATTCGGCCGCGCCAAATAATAACAGTATGTAAACAAGTAAGAAAAACATTAAGCGTCTGAGAGGAGAAGAACGGCAATTGGTAAAGTTTAACCAATTTGCTAGAATAAAGAGAGTTCCAATCAAACTTACTAGAAACACAAACTAAAAGAGTTTCGAACGGCGCACACCTTAGGCAAACATCGCCCGCCACTTTTCAGTCTAGCGAAAGCATGAGCTCTCCGTGTATTTTATAGAGTACACCTGGAGTAATACAAATTCCATTTAACCAGTTTGTAACAAAAGTTTGTACAAATGTTTGTTTAGGATGACATACAAAAGTAAAACGACGTTGGTTTTATGATATAGTCCAAAAAACAATGTTGATTAAAATGAACTCAATTGAATTTTAAATAAGTTTTTCATAAATATTTGTATGTAAAACAATTTCAAAATAAAGCAGGTAGAGGTGACATTGCTTAGGGCTTAGGACGGTCGACCTCGTACTAGTTGAGCGACTTCTTATAGCGATACAGACGCGATAAAGTCGCAATGATGTCGCAGGGCATACACCATCACCACGTTATTACATTATAATATGCATCGCGACTAACACGGTACAGCATCGCGACTGCCGCGTTCAATGCTACAGCGTAGAGAGCCGCGGTGCTCCCTACTCTTTTTGTTACCCGAGCGAAGTAGCGGTGTATCGATGCAGTCGCGCTTTGCAATTGCGACCAACGTCTATATAGAGATACAGACGCGCGCTCGCAGTACGAGTGTATGCAACGCTACAAAAAGTCGCCGTGGACGATATCCCTTTGTATTCAAGCCTTTTCATACATATAGTGTCTTCTTATCATCTTGTGTTAAATTATTTTATCAATTCATGGGGAAAGCCTACGTTCAGCTATTGCTGATAGTGACGATAATGATGATTAGGTATGCATCGAGCGAGATTCCTATCGGGGACTCGGGATGTCGGCGTATTATTGTTTCGTGCATGTTATGTTGTATAGTTAGTAGTAAATATACATATTGTAGTTAACACATGAAGGGTAGCCGATAGTTTATGAGACAGATGTTAATACAAAAGGCAAGAGTAATCGTTAACCATCAAAGTACAAAGCCGCTCTTCGATTTACCTGACGGGCTACGTGAATTAATTTAATATCAGTTTCAAGCCGTGTTGCTAATCAATCGAGTAATCGGTGTAATTAATTGGCTTTGACGTGAATACAAGCCGCTTTGATAAAAGCTGCTCGATTAATTGTACCGATCAATATGCCACCGAGCAATGATCATCTTTTGATACCTGTATCGGATCTATTATAATCCCTTGTGTATGTATAAGTTTACGGTGCGTTTCAAATAAGAATGTGCACGACAATGACCTTCATACGTCAAAGATCCCTAGAAAAGTACAGACAGCAACCAAAATGTATGTGCGTAATTTTTTTTAGTGAACATAATTTGAGTAGTTATGACCACATTATTATGTTTTTTTAATGAACAATAAACACCTACATAACGTTCTGGAAAATTTGAGTGAAGTCAGAGATAAAATAACATTTACTAGGTGAACTATAAATTTAATTTTTATGAAAAAATACTGACGGGAAAAGTACTACTAAATCTTGTCGTTATAATTTCGTTATAAACTTAGGTAATAGTTTTTTTTTCTTTTAACTATCAATCCATTGTATATTTTAATGACCTAAATATTTTTACAGAGGAAAGCAGCGGTGAGGAAGCAGTGGGATGAGCGGAATCTAGTGTCTTTTAAATTGTATCATCGTGAAAATCTCTAGAAAAGTAGTGTTAATACATAGCGGATGCTATGAAGAATATTGAAGGAAGAATATTGTAAACCAATATAAACTGTGTTGTAAGGACAAAGGAGAAGTAAATAAAAGCTCATTGTTAATAATAACAATGAGCTTTTATTTACTTCTTCTTAATAACGAAGTTTAAGTGTGGAGTGATTATTATAATAAAGTATCCTTTGGTTGAATCTGTTCTTTATTGCAAATATAATTCTTGAGTATAAAACGTAACTTGTGTATTATTTTCATATCTAATAAAAAATATCGATAAACAAAAATAAATACACGTTATATACTAAAATAGCTAACACACGCATGTATCTTTTTGTATTCTAAGCAAAACTAAAGGTCCATTGTCCATTCAACCTACTAATTTAATAATTTGAATGTAGTTATTGTTTGTTTGTAAATCCAACATTATAAAATTATCCTTTAAATTTAACTAAGTATTGCAATTTAATATGCAACAGGGGACAGATCTTTGTGGCTACCAGCAGCTTCTCATATTGTAGTATACATTCATGTTCATAAAAGAAGACAAAGACAGAGGTCCATGCGAAATAAAAATATACTTTTTATCTGCTTACCTCTCTAGATCACAGAGAGGACCTTTTGTTTTGTTCCTCGTAAAATTTTCAATGAAATGAATAACGGTTGTAATATACAGACTACATTGTAAAAACATTTAACAACCGGATAATAAACAGCGTGTTCCCCGTCCTGTCACGTTCATTTTGTATCCAAAGACTGGAATTTCGCGGATCTACAGATAAAGTGTACATTTTGGCCTAGGTGACTTAAAAACTCTTAAAGTTTAAAAATAAATACTGAATAATATCTACATACAAAATGTTTCGCATTCATCATTATCAGACCAAGAGACTTCCATTGCGAGACGTAAGCCTACCTTAGCCCTCTGTAAACCACCACGTATAGGTCCTTACCACCCTCATCTATTATATTTTTATTATTATTGGCACAAGAAAACTTTGAAAAATCTAGAGACGACTAGAAGTAAACGTAAATTCAGCAAATGATGATAAAATCAAATATATAAAAAGACTTTATTTAAGTCAGATTTTTTAAACAAGAATATTTCTGTCAGATTACAAAAACTTTAAAATACGAACTGCTGTAGTTCATCGTTCTGAGAAAGATCAAAGGAAAGCAAACAAGAACAGCCTAGCTAAAAAAGTCTCTGCCAGTGATTTGGTAAGAGCAAATCGAGCACCTGATAGTCCAGGTTGCCTTTACATTTCTCGCTGTCCTTCGCAATGCGCACGGCACAGGCCTTATACAAGGACACTTTAAGAAGATTTGTATGTTCATATTTTTTAAATATTTAAAAAAATTATATTAAAATAATACTTATAAAGTCACATCCGCAACTAGATGTATCGTGAGTGCATGTAACGTGCTAGTTGCTCGGCCCTTCATTTTCCTCGCCGGCGCCATGCGACGTCCGTACACGTGTTTATTTTTCATTTCCGCCTGCACTGGACCCTCGGGCCCGCGCCGCCCCACCGCGATGGCGCAAATATCCTCCAAACGAGGAAACCGCTCTCATGTCAGGTTAACGCATATAAAAACAAAATATCCGGTAAATCAATAAAGAAGAAAACGAGCCTTACCACCGTATCGATTCGTGCCTAAAAAGAACACAATGCAGACGGGATTTTACAGAGGATACTCTAGTAAATTACCGGATGCTTTAAAAATCAGCTAAAAAGATTTTTTCAGTACAGAGATTGCTTATTAATCAACAACGACAGAGGATAAGTATCGTAAAGGATTTAAATAATATAATATCATTGCCACACATTAAATACCACATACACACAGAAATTTGGAAAACAAAATCATTTAAAGACTGCTCATAATTTCTTACACATCGTTTCCTAATATTCTCGTTAATAAATTATATATCAGTGAAAGTGCTTACGATCTCGTTAAGAGTTGGAACCGATGCGAAATTGTATCAATTGCGACCAATTGCTAATATAATGGTACTCACATTAAAAATATATTAAACTCCATGTAAAACTCTCTCCCGAATGAGGTTTTAAAAAAAGCTGATTTTTGCTCACGAAAATGATGCTACTTCATGTACAGCTGCTGGTAGTTTGAGTCTCTTGGAATAGTTCCAGACGGAAGTATTGTTATGAGCAAAATTAGTTAATTCACTTACAAGATTCAGGTCGCATACATAAATCCAATTCATACAAGTTTTCTTAGTAGATATATGAGAGATGAATACGTTTTGTGGATCCATCAACACCAACAAACCAACAAGGCTGATGAATGCATACGTAAGATTACAGATTTTTGTTGGGGGTTTAGTTTCTTCCGCCTGTCACTTATCGATTGCACCAAGCTCAATAAAACCGTCAAGCCCGATAACATCAAACCAATCGGACTGGACAAGGCTAGAATGTTTTTTTTTTATTAATTTATATATTGCAATCAATATCATAAAATCATACGAGTGCACCTCACAAACCGAGAAGCCACTGTCCTATGATAAAATACTGCGTGTTGAGTATCAAAAAACATCTAAATATAGCGCTTCAGCACTAATAACTAATAAAAAAGGTGATAAATAATAATCTTGCCGCGTTCCTACTTCAAATACAGTAGTCGCCAGTAAACTGAGCCTGTATATCGGACACAAGTCATACAGAGAGGCAACTGACTGAAAAATAGGTACTTTTAATGTCTTAACTAATATCAGATATCTTCGAAATGTTCCTTAAAAATATAAAACAATTATTCATTTTTCTGGCACCTTTATATTTGTGTATTGTAAATGGTAAGATTTAGGCACTGAGGTACTGCGGCTCTATTGTTAATCTAAATCTCATGTTCAAAGTCAAGTAGTCACCCTGAAAACTTAAAGTATATTACTTTCCATTCAAAGCGTTGCCCGCAGGTATGCCTCGTGCGTTTTGTTTTCATCACACGCACCCTTTTTATATGTATGCGTTCTCGGCGGGGATGTTATCTATTAATTTTTAAGGTTTCCCTCATCGCCGTGCGGGTACCTAAAGCGTAATGTTTTCATCGGATACAGACGTGATCTCGTACTGTTCGGTAAGCAAAACTGAAATATTTTATGTTCTTTTTATAATAAAATTAAATATATAGCTTTCGAATACTTGATATGTATACTTTTTTCTCTTTGGAATCATGATCTACATTCTCATGTACATAACATAAATATATCTACTATAGTTTCATGAATGTACACTTTCATGAAACAAACACAGATGTATTCGTTCATAGTCCAATAATACATAAACATACATGAAATAATTGGTAAACAAAATACGTAAAGAAGCTTGTAACAAACCCAGAAAACCACAAATGTTTATAGCCTTAATTACAAATTCTCTAAGACATAACAATATGTGAATCTGAATTCAGCGACATTATTATACAGAAGAAAGAAGAATAGATAAAAATTTGCTTCATCCGCTCGCACGAACTTGTAAATAGCTACAAAACCCATGTGGAGCGAAAGATTTCGCTGGCAGCGCGCATCCAATGTGCCGGTTCGTTTATCTCAATATCTCAGACGGGCAAACGCGTACGTGCCGTGCGCGTTCGCTACGTACGAGACTGAAATAAAATGCCGCATCCTTTTACATATACTGGTAATACAATATTGTATAATACCTACGATTGTAAACATATTACCATGATTTAAGGAGGACTTAATTATAAATAATGTCTTTAACCATTGGTACACGTACAAGAAAATGGTTTGCTGATCCACAAAACGAATTTACGAACTTCGTGAAATGAAAAGAGTCATTTAATAGTAACAGCTCTATGAACATCAGTTGTCAGCCTGCTAGCCAGCGTACCTGCTGTTGTCGATAAAAGGTATGGTAGAGTCACTTTACAACTTACTTTTTAATACACAAAGCTATAATTAAGAAAAACCTAGTCAAGGTCAAGCATTGCCTTCTTCTATACTAATGGCAAGTTATTTGGGCTATGAATGCTCAATGTACATAAAAAAAACTTCTAAACGGTACGGTATGGGCAACGATATTTTATACTACAGACATGTTATTCTCATACAAAATCACCAACGGTCAAAAGTGTTCCAAAAACAGTGACAGCACCGTTCACACATGTCAAATGGTGTACAAACAATAGCGTAATTAACATAATGAGAAAAAATGAAGACAGCTAGTATTTGTCACTTAAGCGTAAATGCAAACACATGACGTAATTTAAGAAGCATAAATAAAATAAAAAATTAAAAGAGCATTTATCTGGCCAAAGACCAAGAGCCAGATTAATCCGACATTATACTGAAGACATGCCGGACGCCAATCTCGATAAGATTAGTGTGGCTCTCGAACAACTCAAGAATAGCAAGGCACCGGGTGATGACGGAATTATAGCAGAACCCGCGAACCGTAAAGACGATAAACGACTACAGGCCCATCGCAATTCTGAGCCATGTCTACAAGTAGTTTTCGAGGACCATTATGAATCGTCTCTCTCGTCCTCCTCCAGCCTCCCGAACAAGCTGATTTCCGTAAAGGCTTCAGTAACGTAGAAGTAGAGCCTTCGATTCGGTCGAGACCTGGGCTGTACTGCAGTTTCTCCAGCGGTGCTAAATGGACTACCGGCACATCGAATCGCTGAAGAGCTTACGAAAACACCACCATGTCAGTCCGATTACACGGCCAGAATACGACACCTATCGGTGTAAGACGGGGCGATGTTATTTCCCCGAAACTCTTCACCGCTGCATTATTCCAATGACATAGTGGTCATGGCTGACACCGTGGAAGAACTAAGTATAATGCGCGATGGCCTCAAATAAGCCTCCGAACGAGTGGGTCTCATGAACATCTTGTCCATATTAATTTTGAGTCATGTCCAACATCCATGTTCGACTCACTGCAGCAACTATCGGAAGCTGTACTCCCAAAGTTGTTGACGAGTATGTTTACCTGGGACAGACTGTCCAGCTAGGTGGGTCCGATTTCGAAAATGAGGTCAATCGCCTAATCCGACTCGGATGGGCAGCTTTCTGGAAGTTGCGAGATATCCTCTTGTCCTAACATCTACCGCAGTAAAAAAGAAAAAAGAAGCTAAGGAGAAAGCGTCATAATTGGAAGCTTTCGAGTCCACTTTTCGACCGCTAATGGCATATCTGCTACTATTTTATTATAATGGGCGATTCTTTGACGGGAGACGACATAAACTGTTTTGTTGAAGATCTTATTTTACTTTACTTACTTTTAAAAAAGATGTCTATTTAAACGATTTTAATCAAATAAATGCATATGTATATTAAGGTACATTTATCTGACTACCTGTGAAGCAGGTAGCAGGCAGGTTGTAGGTTGGGGTTGGATGTAGGTATGGGGTGGATTTAGGTAGGGGTGGATTTAGGTAGGGGTGG
>JWHW01045351.1:137863-159610 GCA_000931545.1 Papilio glaucus
TATGTACTACGTCACGCTACATTGTCGGCGTACAATTGTGTTTTATACGGGTCATTGCGTCATAGTGGAGTAATATAGTATTTACAATCAAATGTTTGGTGTTTAATCTCGTAAAAATAAAACCAATTTAAGTTTTAAAGGAGATAACTATTTTATTGCATTGTCAGTATCCCGTATTTCTAATAATTTAAAAAGTGGATAATATAAATAAATTTTCTTTGTCACTGGAAATCTTTATAAGTCACACCCTGCATCCTTGAACGATGTATCAGGGGTTACCAGACGGTTGCGCTTCAAGATCAACACTGGAACTGCCAAATATTGTTAAAAAGAGAGGTGTCTTATGTACCCGCTTGGAACGGAGTTCCTTTCGCTATATCATTTTTGTGTTTGTATTAAGTAACGATTAAACAAAAATAGAATAGTTTAACATTAAAATTAACAAGATTTGCATTTGTATATTCTCAAAAAAAATTTTCAACTGTTACCGAACCTCAATTAAAAGTATGTGCTTGCCGACCCCTGCTCTATACCTTTATGTTGCAACGCACTAACAACGTTAACGCTATGACTAATAGCCTAGTTTAGTTTTAAGTTATTACACAATAGGACATAAGTTTGTGTTAACGAACTCTTTAATTTAATTAGTAGCAGTGACTGTGCTGTGTCAAAATCAACATGCATTTGCTAAAACTATTGGGAAAAGAGGGAACGATAACATAACTACGCGTTGCTATGCCTATTATAATTGTCCATGGAAGAAGGTAGCAAAAGAGCAGGTGGCTCACCTTATGTTAAGAAATCGTTACCTATATACACAACAACAAGCAATAGACAACAGGCAAATGAGTTTCAGATGCGTTGCCTGCCTTTAATGGACAGAGAAGGGGATAAACAGGAAAATTATATTTCCTTTTCCTATTCTTCACCTCCCCGTCCAATCCTTTTTCCCTTTTCACCCTATCCTTATTAGGAAAGGATGGGAAGGGGGAGATGACTAGATTTGGACCTCCAGCACCTTGCTTATCAGATGAAACGCAGAATACTTCTACCATACGCCTGTCTTTTGTGAGGTCGTGACATTTCTTGGGTAGAGGGGGCTCATTCGTATAACAGATTTTGGTCTTGCCGGCTCTACCACTGATAAATATTATTTTTAGCCTATTAGCTTCAAGGTCTATAAACGTACGAGTACACAGATATTGCAATCAATATTTAGCTTTAATATTTTCAAAAAAATTATAACGAATTGCAAATGATCTAAAAGTCGGGCCTCAATTGTGATATCCACCCCAGAAGATTTCAAATAGCGTTTGATAACAATACGGAAATTTTTCATAAGCTCCCACCCTCATATAGGTTACGTATATGTGTCTTACAATTTATGTCTAAATACTATATGTATATTAGTATATGTAGGTACAGAAATGATTATAAATATATATATAATACATTTGTCCAACTAAATTACCTTTTAGTTTTACCTGCTATTCTCAAAGTGATTTTATACTTACTATTAGTTCGTAGAATATAATCTTTTGTGCAAATACAATGCACAGCTTGAGAAAAGATTTTGTGAAAAGAATGAAAAGACGCGTATTTTTATCGGATATATTTAAGTGACTATCAAAAGCATCCACTTAGGGTTTCAATAGATTTACAGCGTTTTGCGTTCACTTAAGTACGGAGTGTTTTTTTCTGAAATCTACATTTTAAGTGGTACAGCCAGCTGTCGCAGAGCCCTTTTCTTTACTAATTCATTATCTTCATTTACTTATCTATTATCTATACCTCCTTTCCTACAAATATGGCTGGCAAAACATTTGAAACTTTATTGATAATTGCGGATGTTTTTTTTAAAGAGAATGGTGGTCAAACGAGCAACGGGTCACCTAAAGCTTAGTGATCACCACCGCCCATGAACATCGGCAACACCAGAGCCAATGCAAATCCACTGACTGCATTTAAGATAAGGTACTCCTTGTACGCTTGATGATGGGTAACTCTAATCATCAAACATCAGGTCAACGACATGCTGATTTCCCTCTTTCTATGATAAAAAAAATTGAAGGATTTTTTTCAAGGAATGCGATTTATGCAGTATGAAACGAATTACAAAGACATGTCATAATGCCTTTTAAAAACTAAAGTGGCATGCATCTAAGAAACTCTGTCGTAATCGCAATCTTTAGCGAGCGGATTAACATGTAGCCGACGATTGAATGCATGCCCATCGCTAAGTATGCGAGACCTAACGACAGTCGCGTCTCAGCAATTTAAATCAAGAGTTTAAACTCGTCAATGACATAACAAACATAACGAATCGGCCTTGTGTCGCGCACAATACACACTTGCATATCGTTTTGGTCGGTTGACTTTAAGCGCACCCATTAATGGGCCTGCGAATCACACGCTGTTGCCGTCTAGACGGATAAGGCCGGGTGTTCATTGCCGATGGATTGATTTAGTTCGAGTTAGTAATATTAAATATAAAAAAAAAACATGATGATTTCTAAAAACAATTTTTGTTTTTTTTACTTTTCTTTCCACCTTTTTAATAACAACTAAAAATGGGGAACGAAAAGTGAAACAAATTCCTTCATCCTTTTAGACGAAAATCAATTTTCTATTTGATTTGACACTAAATGACCTTACTCACTTAAATGTTATGAGTTTTTAAATCACAAATCTGGGGAAGCAAGGTGACCCCGCAAGGACGAGCCACGGAACAAAGCAGATCATCTCATTTTTCTAAAAGCGTTTCGTCGTATTTTCAAACCGGCATAGCTTAGATTGGATGATGCAAGACGGTGAAATTTTCAGGATAAGCGGTCCTCGTTAAACTTATCAAACATTACAACCATAGTCAAATGTGTTTAGGTTTATGTTTTCAGATTTATTGTAATCTAAAATATACCAATTTTGCCACATACCGCCTCGACTAGACCTTTACTGGAGAACTAATCACTTTTAACAATGAGCGACTAACAATATCGTAAGCCTTGACAACCACTTTTATATGTAATGATTCGGTAGGATTCTTCAAGATGTTTCTTCCTCATTTTAGTTATAAATTACTTTATTAGCTAGGACAAAGTCATTTTACTCAGCTCGTGTTTAAATTAGGTTAATGCAGACTGTAATTCGACGCTTTCCTGAGAAGTGTATAAATACCTCGCGTGTTATAGGTACATCTGTGACCATCAGTTATTTCCGACTCCGTGTTTCAAGTAGAAATAAACATCACGCAAGAAATGACATAAGCATAATTAAAAGACTGTTGTAGGCGATGATACCATCGCTCATTGCGTTGTAACAGTCCCTTTTCATTGCACAATCTATTGACGTTTTGCTAACTATGTTTTGTACCATATAAATTCAACATGAAAATATTCCCTGTGCATTTGTGTAAATAATTCAGGGAAGTTACGTTCTCACTTTTGTAATACAAATATTACGAATAGTCATGGTTTTTTATTAATAAGAACATGAAATGCAAGCCGTACAGGATTCATTCCTGTAGGTTCTGATATCGGAACCCAAAGCGCGGATTTGATTGTTAAAAATATGACGAACCGTATTAAAGTTAGCAGACGTCCATAGGATTACTAATTTTAAGAAATGTACTCTTTACTTTATGTGTAGCATTTTATTGAAAACGGGGATTAATCAGACCCCGTCTCACAAAAACGTAAGCGCGCTTTACGCATGATTCTGCAACGGTTCTTCGTAGTTATTATGAATAAAACTAGATGGCGCTAGTTGAATAGTAAACATGAATATAAAGAAAAATAAAAATGGTTGTTGGTTCTTAGGGGATTTTAATTTTAAATATATAGTTACAGATATATTATTTGATACAATTGCTTGCTATAATTTATGCCCAATTCAAGTAAATTGAAAGCTGAAATATTACGCTTAAATACGTTTTATTACATATATGAGCTTAGTGGATACACATAATGACTTAATTATGTCTATAATCGTGACCTAATAAGATCTATTTTACATTCTTTAACAACGTACATATGTGTACAAAACGTAAATAATTGAATTACTAAAAGTAAACTGTGTTATAACTGTAATTATTTACTACCAGAATCATCATTAGCCAAAAGAAATGATCTGGAATTGCATGCCACAAAAATTGATCCCTTGCTGACCTCATCAGCAACTTTTTAAATATTGACCATATTTGAAAAAAGAGATTTTTTCTCGAAAACTAGCAATAACGATTAATTTACATTAGAAATAATGTTTTTGCGATCGAGCGATATGAAAAGTAAAAAAAAAACAATTTCTATAAAAAAAAATCACGTTTTTTGTATGGGCCCCCCTCAAATATTTATTTTACTCTGTTTTTATCTTGTTTATTTGTTGTAATTGCGGCAACAGAAACACGTCATCTGTAAAAAAAATAACTGTCAACTATCACGGTTCATGAGATTTGAGAGAGACAGCCTGGTGAGAGACGGACAGACAGACGGACGGACAGAGGAGTCTTAGTTATTAAGGGTACGGAACCCTAAAACAATGAGTTTAACCACTTGCCATCATTGTACTATTAAAAAATAAATACTAACCTACATTTTGACATCTGTCAAATGAAACTTGTCTGAGGTGAGACAAGTTATCATTTAACATTCAATTGTTGAGAGGTCACATTGGTTTGCATTAGCAGCAATTATTCAATCGTTAATTTCGATCACCAGATTTCGATCGCTCTTTTTCTAAAAATCGACCCCCAGGTCATTGGGTGTGACCTACGTTATGAGGTCCTCCACGTGTTCGTCATTCTAGGTTCGTTTGGCCACAATGGCCATCTTTCCTACGACCAATGTGTCCTGCCTATTGCCACTTAAATTTAGCAATCTTGAAATATCTATTATTTTTCCAAAACTTTTGTTAATATTTAAAACATGTAATACAAAATACCGTCTTTTAATCCTTACATCCGGAAATCAAAGCACTGACCGCGTACATGTCCATATTCGACAACGCACGACTGCCTTCCTGAACGCGCTTAAATAAACTAGGCAGGAATCACTCGATTTTAAGCTCTAACACTACGACAAAAGTTTCATTATATATCGAAGCTTATATCGCACGTGCTTCAAACCATTTAATCGATTGTCCATCCATGCGACGTAGAGGCGCTTTGATTACAGCTTCCTCTCCTTTGTGTATTTTTAAACTATCCATTGAGGCTTTTTCAATAAAATGTTTTATACGTAGCAAATTAATAGGACAAGGTAACCTATTTAGTAGGTTATGTGTGATGTACCTTGATGATATACAAATTATAATGGTTACTAATTCGATAGAATATGCAACACATCACTAGATATGTAGATCAATGTGGAGAAGTGAATGTAGTTTTTTCTTTAAAATTAATATAATCACGTATTAATTACCTGTGATTTTTATTACAAGTTGTTACGCCGTGTTATTGATCAAAAAGGCGGCGGTAAGTTAATTATCTATACGTTATTTGTAGTGTAGTGTAGTGTGAAATTTGGCCTAAGGCAACATAAACTTTATTCTCCTATCCGTGGGTTTCCACTGGCGTATAAACTTGTCGCGATACAAAGGTTCTCTCTTTCTTTCTCTCTGAAAGAAACTGAGATGACGATATGTTTGCGTCAATGTTTTCGGCAGAGTGAACCCGAAGTGAATGTGTGTAATTAGTTATGTATTAAAGTTAATAATGCTGTAATTATTATTTATTTCTTATATAAATGCCATCATTTACTTGCTAACTAAATATAGACATTTTTTAATTGCTTCATAGTCCTAAATTAATTATCTACATACATACGTAAACAATCTAATATATGATAATAATAATTATATCTCTCACATTGTGCGGACACAGACTGCGTCCAGAAGCAATACCATTACGAACGGCACAAAGCGAAGACAAACACAAAGTTTGTCGTGTCTGTTGTCGCTCAGATGCATAGTCCAGTGCCTTCTATGTATTCCTACCGTCTCAATGAACGGACTTTTTAACCTCGTGAGACTTGAATATATAGTATATATTATGTTCAACAAAGAAGGTGGTCGCTCGTGGTGGTATAACATATGTACTTAGTTGCAGAATTTTTAAAATGTCTCCGACTTACGTACTGTAGGTCGCGGGTTTGAACCCAGGCAGGCGCTTTACTTTATGTAATTTATTTCATCACCACTGCTCTAAAAACTGTGTAGGAAAACATTGTGAGGAAACCGGCATGTCTTAGATCCACAAAATTCGAACACACGCGACATCCACCAACCTACAATGGGCCAGCGTGGTGGATTACAGCCCCTTCCCTCTCTCGGAGAGCAGGCCTGTGTCCCTGCAGTGGGGATAACGTACTAAAAAAGGCTGATTTTTATTTATTATTATTACGTTTATTTAATTAAATCTGTATATAAATTGATGGTACTACATATTTTCAATATAATACCCAATTCAAGTACAATATAAATGTATATTGAACGATTTTACAGGACCCTGGGATCACGATGAAACCCTGCTGTCGCTGAGTTCGATTGTCAGCAGACAACACAAGCAGACAACAGTTAAGGGACGCAAATCTAAGTACCTAACTAATATTTGGGATGCAGTAAGCTAGCTTAAGTTTATGTTGGATAGTCATGTATAAGTAAAAAAAAAATTTAGGGAGGACGAAAAAGAGTTGAGGTCTGCTGGTAAGTATTTTATATTTTCCAAAGTGCTACTACACACAACACGCTGTCTACAGTTACCAACAGCAGATGGCGCTGTTTGCCTTCACTGTTGGATTGATAGGTAAATTTCTTATGTAAGAGACTCACTTGGCATTCTTGGGCGTGGTATCAGGCTGGCAGCATGCGCGGTACCGCACGGCGTCTGTCGGCGACAGCGCGTCCGTCTCGTCCGCCGGCGTCTCGCACTCGTCCGCCACCAGCGGCGCGCGCGCTGGCGACGTGTGCGACCCGTACCCGTCGGAATTCAGCTGAATCGTACAATAATCTTCAGGTAAAGTCTTCTATGGAGAAGGCGATAAAAGAGCAAACGAGTGACTACCGACAACGTGCACATCCGGAACAAGGTAATGTGTTGCAGATGTATCGAACGAAGCGATTCAATTTGTCGTTCATCGTTCGTAAGGGAAAGGATTGTGACCAGTTGCGTCGGTGTTTCCGTCCAATTATGACGTGGATACCTTCAAGAGGAGTGATTAGACTGTTGCTAATTATTTGTTTTGTTATTTTTTTAAACATAATCTTAATAATAATCTAGTAGATACATATCTTAATAATCTTAATAATAATCTAGTAGATACAGTTACTATGACCAATTTTCGTCTTAAAATACATGATGAGCTAATGGGAGATGAAAAATTAAAACTTTAATGTTTTTCAATAATCAGAAACTGGACAAAAAGTCTTAATAATCGCCACAATTATATTATAAACAATGGCTGCTGTAAGTAAACCGCATACAATAAGAGTATTAACAGAAGTTTTCTTATTCTATTTTTTTAATCTCAACTAATTGAACTTAATAATCAGAAACTGTTGTGCCATGTATGCATGAATAAGTAGTAAAACAGTATAAGTTCAAGATAAGGTTGTATAAAGTTAGCAATTAAATTATAAGTTAAGGATTGCATAATATTACATATTATGCAATCTTTAACTTATAATTTATAGGAGCGAATTGAAACTGCTAACTTAAGAGTGCAACGTTACATAACATCGAATGTCCCTTCAAGTGTAATTTCTTTATATCAGTCCCTCACTACACCATTCTTTAAGTATTTTAAACAATTGAGATACCTGTAGCCCTCAGTCTACGGAGAGATATTTAGGTATCGGTATCTCATGTGTTTTTGTTATCATTAAGGTATTTCGCCTTTTATCCAAAACTACACATCACAGAGACATTGTGATTATGGGTTGTAGCCTCAACGTCCCCACGTGCCACCTGGCGGTTGCTTGTAGCGTTGTAAAAGATGCGATGGTTGAAAACGTATTTTTCGCTAATATGTTACTATTAATTGTATTTTTCATAAATATGTTGTCAATATTTGCATAATTGGAAGAAATAAAACCAAGCGATGCGGGTGTTTGCAGATAGTTCTAAATAAAAGGTAATGGCGATGAGGGTGATATCTTACTTTGACGATGGTGCCGACCTGGGTGTCTTGAACTTGTTCTAGGGCGCGGTCGCGGGGTCCCTCCCTCGCGTCCCTCGCCTCCCTAGCCTCCCTTGCTTCCCTCGTCTCCAGGGTGTCAGGTGGGGCGCCGAGCAGCCGCTCCTTCATCTCGTGGATGTAGGGGCAACGCTGCATCGCGATGTAGAATTCACGTACACGCACCTGATTAACAAATAACATTTACACTTAGTAACATGTTGCCAGCGTCAGTTTTCCGTCCGATTATACCGTCCAGGCACCTTAGTAACTTAGTACCCGATTAACTAAGTATTTTTATGACTAAATCTATCTATCTAAGTATATAAAATAAGAAACCGACTGACTGGTATATCAACGCAAACTACTAAGGCTACAAACTGGATACTTTGAACAGAAATTTCCGGTATTACGTATACGAGCACTAAGAAAGGATTTTTCTAAATTCATAATGTTCTGAAATAGTGGATGAATATGTATAGGGAGAAATAATTTTTATCGAATGTAAGTTGTCCTCAGATAAGAATATCAAATAGGGTTTAGTTAAGGCTGCACATTCGTCGGTTAAATTAAATTGCCTGACAAGTAAAACCGCGGGGCTCAGCTTGTTTACATTATAGTAACTTTTAATCCACAAATGTAATAAAATTTAAGCTTTTAACTATATATAAATCGACTACAAATTTCAGTACAACACATTTTTGCCTATAAAGATCATCAAATCATTTCTTTATAATCTAAGTTATGAACATTTTATAACACAAAATAAATTTAAAAGCGACTATTAAAATTCTATTCAAAATCGATCGATTTAAAAGCGGTATAAACTTTCACGTGACAACAACTCATTAAAACTTTTATAAATATAGTGGCCAACATGAAACTGGACCAGCGAGTTAATAAAGTCGATGTTACTCAATGTCAACTTTTTAAATTTATTTCGCACTACTTACTAGCGTATCAATCAATTTACATACTACAAACTGTGTTCTTTAAGTCAGTTTAAAAAGATAACGAGCTAAGAATTTATTGATTTTTGACCTTGAATCGTTTGAGCTTGAATTTTCTACTTATTCGATTTTTCTACTGCAATAAGTGTTTTACGAACTACTTAGTACTATGAGGAGTAAAACTTGGATGCAGATTTGTGTTGCTTGATAGGACCACCCATCGACTGCGATATATTTATTTATAAAACAGTTATTTTTCATTCTCGTATTTTAAAACTTCCTAATGACTTGTTTAAGAGGCTCCTAATGCATCTTTGTTTGTCCTAAATTAAAAATAGCACTATGGAAAATATTTTTGTTATAAACATATTTTGATGTATATAATAACTTCTAATTAGAAACTTCAATACTATTCACTAAGAGTTAACCTTTTATATTTATTTACTAGCATGTCAGGCGCATTTTTTAAATTATTTTCATGATCTTGTAGAGTAAATGAAACTAGGTTATCTAGAGCTGTATAAAAATTTCTTTCGTCAGTAATAAATCTAGGTATTAAAAACTTTTCCAATGAAAAACAAATTGAAAACTAACATTTCCACGGCTATTCATACAGTTTTTCAACTCAGTAAAATAGTTCTACTAGAAATTTCTATTGTGTCTATATATAAAATTTCTAGTTTGTTAAATGGTTGGTACGATGAATTCTAGATTTAACAGTTGTGGCAGCCTCACATTGATCGAACGCTCTGGTCAGAAGAAGATTCAGATAACAAAAGGATCCACCTGTGGACACTCCATTCAGTTATACGGTCGTGGGAGTTTTTAATACAATTTCGGTTATTTCATTCAAAACTGGCAGCTCTCCAACCGGTCGCATCCCTGACTTGTTCCTGGCTATTTCAATTGTGATAAAAATCGTTAAGCCAGGTTACTGTTTGATTTGGATTTTTATTTCCTCGTGTACTTTTGTTTTCAAAATTACTTTTTCATGGTTTCATTAATCATTAGACCAAATAACAATTCATTAGATTTCTCTATTATGCAGATACACAGATTAATGATTTAAGCCTTGAATTATTGAAAAATGATTTCCCCGTTCAACTTGTAATTTGTCCTTTACCAAACTCAAGGCTACGTTTAATTTTAGTCTACACTAAAAGTCGCCAAACTTTTATTCGTATTATTACTCTTGTTTGTATTATTCCCTCTATTCTAAAAAGACCGATTTATTATTATTAACTTACTAAAAATACCGAAATAATTATAGAATGAAATAAATATCTGGATAAATATGAGGAAAATTAAAGTTTGATACTGTTAGAGGCAACTGTCACTACCCTGGTTATGCTAAAAAGGCGTGAGAGCTTTCCTTCGCCAGTTTACCGGCTTCAAAGATTGTCAATTAGCAGTAACTCAAATCGCTAGGAAAAGGCAGTTATCCAATAAAATTACAGCGAAACCTGATACCAAAACGAGTCACTTAACTGAGACTAATTGATTAATAACGATCGTGGCCGTAACCGGCTACGTACCTACTCATTTTCGTGATTCTATGTCGTACGACGTTGATTGGGAACTAAGCTACTCCGGATCAAGCCTTAAAAATCATTAGAAATAAAAAGGTCAAGTTATTTTAAAGTAATTTTAGGACTTAGAAAGAGAGCAGAATTGATAAAGATATCCTTAAAAAAGCTTAAAATTATTCTAAGGGTTGGTTTTAGACAATTTAAAGGTTATTTTAGTACTTATTGGTTAATTTTTAAATGCATTGTATTTTTTAAGTCACAAATAAAATAATAACCAAATAGAACATACCTTAAGATTTATTAGCCTTTTAGAAATCGGGCGTTAGTGACATAAAAATACTTTCGATGCCTATGTTACAAATGAATATGGTAGACAGTACCTATATATGTTTTTTTTCTTCTTAAAATATAAACAAAAATTCTGATTTTCCATATATACCGATCTAGATAAGACTTATTCATCATAACCGTTAAGCAAACTAACTCACGGCACAAAGTAAAATGCGTACGTAGTTAGGGAAACGGCGTGCGACTTCGCTACTTATCGAGCGATGGAATGCTTGCATTACGTACCGAGGAAAATACCGGGTCCCATCCGCCTTAATGTGGGTAGCGGGCCACCGTAATTGATTTTGACTCCAGCAAAATAAACTCGATGTGAATGAGTTGAATGCTGTTGAATGTCAGTTTTTGTTAGATAAAAATCCTTTAACAATGGAATGTACATGTCTTACGGAAATGTTAAAATTATTGTTTTTATGTATTGGATTTCTTTTAGATAATTTTCCTAAATCTTAATTTTCTATAGTACTCAGAGTCTATAGGGTTTGCTAGTTCTGTAGTACCCCTTATTGTAGTAGAAGGCATGAACTTATACATACGTATAAAATATACGTGTTACAATATGTTGCGATTTGTGTGTTAACAAAGCGAGTTTATACGATCGATTCGACATAAACGAGGTCACGAGGTCAGTGGACTGTGACCAACAAGTAACAAATATAAATCGAACTGCCAGCTTATGACCTAGGAACTTTGTGCGATTGAATCTCAAACTTTAACTCGAAATATGATCCAGTGGAATCAAAGAGGAGAAGAATAAAGAGGCCACTCATGAGTGATGACCCATACGAATAATATTTTTTAAATTACTGTTATGTATCAAAGTATGAAAGCATCTATGTTTTAGCTAGCTTTATATTATAGGTAGTTTTAATTTAATTGTACTCTGTATCTATAATTACAGTTAGCTAATACGAAATTGGAATTATCAAATTTTCACGTGGTGAAAAATAATAATTGTTTAATATTTTCAGTAGATTCTATCTACTGAAAATATTCCAACAAAAATAAATTAAATATTCACAATGATTTGTGCAAAGTACATGACCCCTGATCAAGTAACTGAGCATGGACCTCAAATCGAGGTGCAAATTCCTTTCCAAAAACTGTAATAAAAATGAAATTGTGTAGAGTTAAGTTACTCCTGGGGAGTTAAGTTTATAAAATCAAAAATTATGATATCTTAACATTAGGTCAAAATACTATTTAGTCCGAAAGAAAATACATGTGCAGGTTTAAACATTTACTATCTATAAAATAATACTTCTTTGGAAAAATTAATATTGACCCAAAACGTACTTAAAATAAATATGTCTTCCAATCAACAATGTATGAAAGCAATAAACGAATAAAATTAGATTTACGTTATGTTTTGGTTCATAACGTAAATGTATTTTTTATTCGCTTTATGTTTCGTCAAGGCTGATCGGCCAAAAAGTTGAAGGTTTCGTGCCTAATTAATCACAAGCCACACTCAACCTTGAGATAGCACTTCCGACTCGAATGAAGTGTGAAACAACTTTTGTCAAACTCTGACAGAAACATTTGTTTAATTTTAAATCACAAAAAGATTTACTATATAAAATTTCTTAATCAAATGTACAAGTTCCCATTATGTTTGTTTCCCCATTTTATATAAAAAAATATTTTTCATCCGCCTTTTTCCGTCCGCCGTTACTATCGGCGCGGTCTCTTGCAAATATATGACCCTAAGATGTCGGTAAAAAGTGGACAATCCTATCCTTCTACCAAGAGCACTGATTTATCCAGCTTATATTCTTAACCTTATTTCATTCACCGTTTCTAGGTGTATCTGTCAATTAACTATCCCATTCTTAAAGCAGTAAATACATAAATATGAACATATAGAACTTTGTTACACTAAGTTTTTTGTACAGTAAGTTTCTTTGTTTGTAGAGAGTAAACTCAGAAAATAACTGATTTAATACTTCTAATGTATATGAGAAAGCTATATTATCCAAATGCTAAATTTTATTACAACGAGCAATTAAATTCATATATGTTCTACCGGACATGATTAGCTAATTTCTTATGTACATGTGACTATTACCTACCACTCGCACACTATATGCGAACAATGCTATTTCAAAAATGACCGTTAATCGTGACGTAAGGTTTAAATAATGCATTCCGTGCCAAATGCTACAACTTTTGCATTGTAAGTTCGATACAAGTGAGAGTAGTTTATTTTTACTTATTTTTGTTCTAGTAAGCGAAGATATAAGTAAAAATCGACCTTACGTGAGGTGACCACTATGATGACGATGTTAACAATTTTTTCAGTATAATCAGCATCTCATTTGAGTCAATTAGTGAGATAATTTCGTACGTTATTCTAGTAATTTTAGTTTTAGCGCCCTTCAAAATGAACCACGATAATTTTTGTCCGTGTCAGAAATATGAGATACGTCGACGTTCGTCCCTACAACAGTCTCAGTTACTTTGACTAAACGGTATATTGGAATCAACTTTACACGGTAAATATAAAATCTTATTTTCTATATATAAAAGGCGATGCGTGTATGTATGTTCCGAAACGGCGGGACTTCAATGAAATTTTTAGGAAACGTTCAGATTGGCCTAGCTGGTGTTCCTGTGAAGTATGGTTGCGCTGGGATCAATATAATTAGCTCTACCCGTGTGAAACCGGGGCGGATCACTAGTGTTTTATATCAATGTTCTATCGAAGCCAAAAAAAGCTGGACTACTTTGCCTAGTTAGTCGGATAGGTCACAATGGCTTTTATTTCCCGATTATCTAGACTAAATATATTATTAGCTTTACTCGTAAAATCTCATTTTTGATGTGAAACATCTATAGGCTCAATTGTAAACCGTAACCGTCAATTGTAAAATATTCCATCTTTCCATCGTAAAATGAAAACGAGATACGTACAATTTTCTCTACCAAAAATGAATGTCAATTATATGATTATATTAGATGCATGCAATTCTAAAGAGCAGCAACACAATGAATTTAGAATGAAGAAACTTTCCAAAGCGCATTTCAATGCAAAGTGCACAATGCTCACTGCATTTGCAAAGCTTTTATTCTGTTCCTTACTTTTACTTCGTTATTTTATGTTTCGAATACTGTAGTTATAGTACATATGTATGCGTCACACCCGTAACCCAGGCAGAGATTATGGATTTCCATTTGGCACGATCTTGACACACCTCTCTCGCTTCATCTACATCCATACTACGTACGTACACATGCTCAAATATTATATACCCATTTAGGTAAGCCACTAATCCGATCGATATTCTTTATATAGCACAGTATTTCAATATAATGTCTGTAAAGTATTTTAGGTTATTATTATTCTAACTGCATTTTTAGCTAATTAGGGCCTAAACGATACCTACTTGCCCCGGTTGTGCACCAAGGCACTTCTGTAAAATAATATTTCTTGAGCTATAACTGACATTAATGTCTGCTGCAGTTGAAGGAATCCTAAAGAAACCTATAAAGCAATTCTTTATTGGAAAATGTTGCTGTATTGTAAAAGGCGGTGGAAAAAAGCACAAAAATACGAACTGTGAATGAAAGCATATGAGTAGCGTAGTTTACAATGAGTTCAACGTTAGCCAAAACTTCGCAGACCTGCCAGCAAAGTTTAAAACAACCTTTCTTTTACAAATGTTTTGATTGTCTTTATAATTAGCTTGTCTTTATAATTAGCATAATTTCTATACTGGTGTTAAGGTCTCAACAGAAATAGATATAGTGCCCGCAACAACAATATCCGTTGCACGACTGGGCCGGCTCGACGGGTGGAATACCGCGGCCACATAGAAAAAGGCCAGAGAAGAAAGAAGTTTTCCGGCACTTCCTTACCTTTTCCAATAAGTATAGGATGGGAAGAAGAGGATTTGACTGGGGAGGGGATAAACAGAAATAGGAAATATCCTTGTTTCACTTAATCCTCTCTTCTGTAAATTATAGGTAGGCAATGCATCTGCAACTCACTAGCTTGTTGCAGATGCCTATAGGTAGCAGTTACTTAATGTCAAGTGTTTACCAACTTCTTCCATAAAACAAGGTACACAGTGCTAGAGCCTAAGCATTGATATGACTAGTACAGTGGTTTATTGTTAATAGTAATTTTTATCAAATGTGTAATTGGACATCTGATATTCTTAGATTAAATAACAGATAACATGAAATAAGATAGTCATAAAGCATTAGCTAATATACAAAACGGAGACCATGATTTTGATCAACGTGCAATTAATTATGGCTCATCCGTTTTAAGTAAGCTTAAACAAAATTCAACGTTCTATTGAATACGTCCAGAGTACAACACATAGTATAGTATACAAAATATAGTGAACATATAGTAAGTAAAGATGACAAATTGAGGCAATGTACCAATGTAGAAGAAGGCTACTTTATACGCCAAGGTAACAAATGGTCGCTACTCAATTACCTACGAAACTGAGTACTCTTTGAATCTAACACAGGGAGCTAAAATACCATTCCAGAAATTCTTCAGAATAGATTTATACCGATAACTTTGACAGAACAACTAAAAGATTACATAAATCATGGTAAAGAGTACATAATTTAACCTATATTATATATAAATCGTTACAATTCTTATTCTTAATTATATTTAATAGTAATATGCCGACGCGTGCTCAGTCAATAAAACATACATTAAAACGGTCAAATCAGTTTTACGATTCACCCGGAGGCCTAATTTCAAATTGACGCTGAGAAAAATATGAAATACAGTCAGGAAAATCGGTCAGTATTGAAGTAAATCAAGCACGGAGCAACTCTATAAACAGATTTGATTAAAACAAGCCTATGAGTTAATACAAGCGGATGTCTGTTGATTTTCTTTTAACAGCTCCAATTTTTTGCACATGGATAACGATCAACATAAATACATTATAAAATATATAATAAGCAACTATCTGACGCGACAGACGTTGTCCTGTAATAACTATGAATATTGAAGTCTTGGTATAATTAATTAAAAAAAAAACTAAAAGCATAGTGTTTACTCTAATGATTTATGGTACACAACATTCATGTTTTTTGGATATTTTCATCTGTATATGAATAGTTTTGTTAGCATTCTTTCAATCGCGGCAACTGTGAAACGATTGGCAGTTGTGTGAGAAACGCTAAAATGTAGGTAACATTAGAATAATTAAAATGGTCGTTAAGTTTTCTAATTTTCTGTGCAACTTTCTTAATTTTTTTCTTTCATAATAACCTTCTCCAGACAATAACAGACACAACAAAAAGAATTAGCGAAATTGGTCTACCCTAAATAGGGATTATTTTTTATATATGGATATATAGATGATGACTCGATGACTAATCTTGTAGATCGGGTACGGTACGGTTAACCATTGAACCTATAAGTGTATGTAAAATCTCAGATAATGTGTTGCGTAAAACGGACATGGAGTTCGAAGAACCGTCGTTTCGTGTATCGGTATACAGGCCAGCTGTTGTGAATTTCAGGCTCGGAGTATCAGTTTACCGAGCCGACTCCCCAGGAGTCGCCGATCTCGTTGGCTTCAGAGGATCTGAGCTTAAAGTAATTAACAATCCTATCTCCACATTAAACAAGTTAGCTTTGTAAGTAAAAACAATAGTCTTTTATTACTCTAACTGTATAGAATTACTATTGCGACACGAATGTGACCACAAAGTCAACATATATGAACATAAGGTCTATCTATCATATCCCATCAACTTATAAGATGCAGAATTCAATTATTGTTATATGAAATATTGTACTTTTGTTTTTGTACTGTAGAGATTTCGAATAAATTATTTTTAATCTTGCCAGTTACATATAATTAAAAACGTCACACAGACGAGTTAACAACACAATTGTGTGACCTCTGAACAGTTGGATGAACTAACATTTTATCCTTACTTCTCGAACAGTTTTATTGAGTATTTTTTGTTTCAATCAATCAACTGCGAATTTCAAAAACAACAAAATTTTATTAATCCAATATTAAATGACCTTTTTTTTAAATATATAATTATATAAATTAATGTTTAAAATATTATACTATTTTTAAATCCAATTTCACATTATTATTTACCTCATGGCACGAGTCTCAACTGTTGCATTCCATTCTAGTTCCGTCTGAATACGTAATTCTTACAAAGGAGTGTCATTCAAAATCTGGGTCAGTGTGATGTTGAGTGGAGATAATACACCCTTCGCACGCAACTTCTCCAGCAAACCTTCTCAAGATAACCTTTTTTCCCATTCACGTTGACTTGATGAGAGAGTCTACATTATATAATATTATATTTTACTTACATTCAAAACAAAATTATACGTTTTACGGCTAATCTTAATGGGGTCGGAATAAATTCAATGATATTTTAAGCATTTTCTTAAATAGTAATGTCATTATCGGAAACAGTAAGATTCATTGTTCGATGTTTCGAAAATTACGCTTATCCATTTCTCCGTCTCTTACGCTTTACTTAAGTATTTTACGTTTTCTTTTTAATCTAATTTCAACGCGGAACCTTTTTAGTTCGATCCATTTAAAACATCTCTCGAATGATCCATAAACAGTTTCGATACGCAACGAACTGTTTTAAACTCTGAAGTGATTAAAGTTTAAAACATAAAAGATTACGCTGGCAGTAAAGTTTGAATCCAGTCGACAACCGTCAACGCAAATAGAACGTGGCAAAAGCGGAACTGGGCCTGAAACTAGGTTTGTTTTCAATCTCGGCCCACCGGGAGACACGCGTTTCGCACCACACTGAAGAAATTAACATTTCTGATGTCGTCATTTCAATCTAAATGGTTTACATGACGCATATGCATGGCCGTTTAATAATACTACTAATAATTTAAATAGATAAATATAAAAAAAATAAAGAAAATAATATAATGATAAAGATAAATAATGAATGAATAATGAATAATATAATGATAATGATAAAGATGTGAGATTGGGCAGTCTTACAATCTTGTTTATTACTATATAGATATATAAATAATTTAGCAGAGCCGGAGATGTCAACAGCCAAATGAGTTTTGATCTTTAGTCTTTGTTGTTATTATAGCTACACAAGATCATCACAGAGCGTCAATTTTCTTTTTGAATGCCTATAATATAAAAAGTACAAGACAAAGATTTTTTTTAATTTTTCTGATAACCGTTACCTGGGCTATCGTCTGTTTTCGACTTGACCTTGATTTAAGGAACGCTCACTCTTTACTTCCGTTGGAGCTTTTCCTGTATAGCTTTCTAACCCTACTTGTTTATATTTGTGCGAATTTTTTAAACATTTTTTAAAAAAAAGTAAACAACAAACAAGTATTACCAGTTGACCATTTTATATTTTCAGTTGGTTTACTGTAAAATATCTGTTTTAAATTTATGAAAAATGTATCTTTAGATGTACGAATAATAGTAAAACATTTTTATCGTTTTTTAATATATATTCCTGTCTTATATTGTACTCATCAATAATTTCCTAACCCGTTACTTACAGATGTAAATTCCTGTTGCTCTTCTTGACTCGACGATCAAACTTAAGACCATTTGCATAATGCCTAGTTAGATGGGATTCGTTATAATTTGCAAGCTGTTCTGAAACCTTTAACCGTTGACTGTAATAAACAGCCGAGTAAAGTGATCAAGGCGAAAATATAATCATAAGTCATTAAACTGATTACTTACAATGCTTAAATAAAACAAATATGCGCTCGTAACCCAGAGGGGTAGGCAGAGATAATGGATTTCCATTTGGCGCGATCCTGGCACACCTTTCTCGCTTCTTCGACATCCATACATACTTTCTTAAGCGACTTCTTACTTTAATAAGCGATAGTACAGAGCATACAAATGATTTATCTTACTACAATATATTTTGATTAAACATGGCTTGTTTAATCGATGGATTTGAGAAATATCTCGCGACTTTATGAGGCAAAAAATTAAAACAACCAAGAATAGAGGACAAGGAGAATGTTAGATGAAAAGGCATGGGCTCTGTTAACAAAACAACTCTTCAAAGGAACACTGCTAAGTAATTGTCTTTACATATAATTAACACGTGTCCTAGTCTCAAAGAGCTTGACGCCAAACATTTTCTTAACGTCGAGACGTAATCACCTGAAACGCGTTCCTTTGTGATATAAATGACGCATGCTTCCTTTTCCCATTGAATTTTTAACCATCGTCTAAAAAGGTACGCTACTTATAGACATGTTATCCTTTTTCATTTCTCTTCAATAACTTGAAACTAATAAATAAGATTATAAAATTACTAAGTAATCAACGAGGTAGCTAACTAAACTACACATTTTGGCCTTGATTTCTTTTATTTATGGAAGAAAGTGGAAAACGAGCAATCGGATCACCAAATGAGAGCTACCCATAGATATCCGCACCAAGCAAAAATGTGATGCAAATGCGTTGCCTACCTTTAATGGACAGAGGAGGGCATATACAGGAAAAAGGATATTTCATTTACCCAGTCCAATCCTCTTCCCGCTTCCATCCTATCCTTATGAAAAAAGTGGGAAGGGTAAGAGGACTGACATAAGGCCTCCAGCACCTCACTCATCAGGCGAAACACAGAGTATTTCTACTTACTACACGCGTGTTTTCTGTGAGGTCGTGGTATTTCACCGGTCGAGGCGGCCTATTCGTGGAACAGATGTTGTTGCGGGCTGTACCACTGTTGGTTGAGAGATGTTTCATAGAAAATATGGTTTGGCAGTGTAATAGTAAATAATATTTATAATTTTATTTTTCAAATGATGAATAATAATAATTAACGTTGCATGCATAATTATAGTGTGTATTATTATTCTAATTTTATTCAGGTTAATAATTGAAGTGTACAATATTTATTAAAGTGTAGACAGGCGTTTGAAAGCGTCTCTGAGTTTGTGATGGCAAATAAGCTCGCTAGAGCGTCGGGACCCGCTCGACGGGGGCTAATTTTCCGCTCGCTAATCACTGGCTAATACCACGCCGGGACAGACGTGATCGACTATAAATATACGTAAAGAAATGTGAGGTAGAAAAATTTAATTATATTCTGTACCTTTGATCTTTTTGCCATTAAAGTTGTTTTTCTGATTATATATTACAAATTTCAAAAAATAATTTGTAAAAAGGAATTCTTTTAGGAAACGAAAATATACTGTGCGAAAATATATAACCGATAAGATCGTAGTAAACTAAGATCCTTCATTTAAATTCGCACATTAATCTGTAGTATCTCGTATAGGTCATAGCTTAGTCGAAATTGTTTAGAAAAATGCTGTTTACAAGATATGCCTTACATGTACTTAATTTCATTATTAAAACTTTTAACCATATAATGTTTCATACATAAGAAAAACTCAAAAATAATGAGCTGCAATCCTAGTTGTTTTTGCTATAATGCTCACACGCCCATCTTTTTATCGTTGTAAAATGTGGGTCAGGATGTGCTCGTCATAATGAAGCTGTGGATAGTCCTGAATGAATGCCCCGGGGTCCCGAGGGAGCAAGATTTTATAATTTCTGTTGCTTTTCATCTCCGCAGATGCGGCTCCAAGGTACGTTTAATTTGTACTCGCAAACAATTTATAAAAAGAAGCATTGTTGCTTTAAACGCTTTTCTAGATTTCGAAATGGTTGAATATTCTAATGATGTTTATTGTTTAAGCTTTTATTTTATTTTATTCGTGCTGAATAAATTTATTCTGTGTAAATACTATATGTGTTAATTTCTTTAAAAAAAAACTTATATGTAAAAAAATCTACGGTGTTCAAATAAATAAAATCAGGATATCTTATTACTAGTGGTCCGCCACGGCCACGCCCGGGTAACATTAAGTTTTATTGATCCGGTCGCAACAAAACTTTACACGAACCTCTACCCTATCTAAATATTTCCAAAAAATTGCATCGCAATCGGTCTAGCATTTTCGGGGCATATAACATACATACACTATTTGTGTATTATGCCTATTATATTTAGAGACTAGTGATCCGCCTTTGCTTCGCCCGGGTGTCATTAATTATGTTGATCCGATCTATACTAAATTTTACAGGAACATCAACTAGAAAAATCTAAACGTTTCCTGATAATTTCATCGGTCGGAAATCGGTAGACCCCTTCGGAATTATATGGGGAACATAGATACACTCATCGCTTTTTATATATATACTTTAGCTAGTACCAAACATTAGTCAGTGATATTAATATTATCAATGTATATAAGTGTAACGACAGAAGTCAGCAGGGATCCAATTCCAAGACGGTAATCAATATGCAAGCTCGTTATCTGTTGAGAGAAAGTTAATTGATTATTTCTAAGTTAAAGGCTTTAGTGAAGCCGTCTGGAACTTCAATTAACTAACTTATCTATGGTAACTTATTGATCCATTATTTTTTACATTTTCACAGTAATTGTTTAATAATCTTAAATATTGTTAACCGCACTAGCTTTAGGAAATCTCTCCCTGAACCAAGAGTTACTTTAAGGTATTTATTTTCGTATTCTTTCAATCTTACAATTAGTGTAGGGACTTTGAATGAAGGTGCAATCACAATTTGAGTTTGTGAACAAATTGAACTGTAGTTTATATTTCGTTTTCTATAGCGAATGATCGCATCTAAATGTAGGATACGACCATTTACTTTATATATGTATATTTATAGGCTATTACCAAAATTAAATCTAAACAATGCACTTTGAAAGTCGGAACTCCCGAACTAAAAAGACCATGC
>JWHW01045351.1:172861-185710 GCA_000931545.1 Papilio glaucus
CAATAAATGTGAAAGATTCTTAAAATGCATGTTTGAACTTTTTATGTAGATATTGAGATAAACTTAATGCTTTGTTTTCAATTCTACAGAAATTTAAGTCTTATATAAAGGACAGTCATATACCTGTTACTCAATTGTTGATATTTATATCTATAAAGGAAGAAACTGACATCAGTCAGTTAGTTTATTATATTCTCTTTTTTTATATATCAATATCAACGTACTGCTCTACTACAAATAAATACTGGGACTTGAAAATTTGCATAGAGATTTCTGTTATTACGCAAGCGAGAACTAAGGATTTTTCTAAATTAGTCCACGAAAGGCGAAGCAGGGGCGTGTCGCTAGTTTATTCATAATTTTCATCATCAAGCTGTATCTCTCCAATGTTGGACAGAGATCTTCTAAATGCTACAACATGCGATGCGGCGATATTTATGAGTAGCGTTTATCAATAGTTAATGACCCGCCTCTTTCACAATATATGATCAAACTACGAGTAGTCTATTCTACCCATCGGAAACTTTTGTAAAGATAAGTCATGTATAAAATAAATCTTAATTTCGTATTTGGCTGTTACTTTACTTTCATAATTACAGGCTGAATTATTATTACATACTTTAAGCGATGCCGTCATGCGATCGGTAAGAAACAGGTCATAAGCGATGTTCTAGTTCTATATTTAAAATTAATCGATTAGCTACTCATACTCAAATGGTGACGCAATTGTCATCGTTATGCCCTACATTGACATTATTATCTACTTTAGTTAAAGAAATACATTCCGTATAGGGTTTAGCAAGATATCGAATTTCTTATTTCAGGGTAAAATAGAAATTAAACATTTTAGAACGGACAAGAATAGATATTACAGTACAGATTAGTTCAATATTTATTGTGATGAGTGAACGATGTCAGTTGATCTAGTAATGTTATGGTAATGAATTGTATTTTAATATTCAAGAAAATTGACAAATAAATTTTGAATTCCTTACGTCGAACTAAATATTTTATGTACCTTAGACTCATTCTTTCATTCCGTTCGTTGCAGTCCATTCGTTCATTCGATGCGGAGGTAAAAAACGTAAGAATTCATTCAACATTGTAGCTTGTAGCGATGCACTTTGACGAGTCTTGTTACTAACGGAACATAAATCATATAGTGTCATATTAACGGGTTCTTTCTACGCACTCGACTCGGAACTCGGAACGTTTTATAGATGTTACAATAAAAATAGTTCATTTCTCGCTTTGCCCTTTTATGGTCTATTATTATATCTGTATTGTACTGTCTGAGCTTAATATGATTTATGTTTCAAATTAAATAGAAACGGAATAAAGACATCTATCGTATATAATATAATTGTAATGTTAAATACCCAAGTAAGAATTCGACATATATCCTAAATAAAAAAGTAGGTTACACGTAAAAGTATTTACACGCTTCAGTTTGTCTGTCCCAGAACACTTCATGTAACACACAATTCAGTGATAAATTAATCTTCACACTTAAACACATAACCCGTCTGGGAGTCAAGACCAGAGACTTAGCCATAGACTAAGTCAATGGCATTATGCACAATAGTATTGTGATTAAAGTAGATTTTAAAACATCCCCAAAATATTAATCACAGCACCCCCGTAATGATTCTGTTGATTTAATTGCTGTTGCTACAGCAGTCTGTATCCGGCGGAAGCGCGTTCATTGCCCTCCACGTGCAATCAAAATGCAAAGCGTCCGTCTGTCCCCGATAGCATCGCTAAATGCTCGGGATAATCACTCATTGGGAATAGCACGCGATTTGTACCTGCACGTAATGTTATACCAAAAAGTTACATATTTGCATACATCAAAATAGTGCGATATTACACGAAATTTTACAAAAATAAAATGAGAAAAGAGGTTTTTTTTTGTATCTTTATTTATTTTTATAATTTCTCAAAGATCTAAAGCAAAACAATAATACGCAAATATATCTGATGTCAAGTGATCACTGAACGCAGCCTTACAAACGTGCTACATATTATGTGTGGTGCTGGCGGTTATGCAAGGAATACGGGTAGCAGGTAGTAGCACTGGAGCCGACAATGCTAAACTTGTACATCCTCGAGCGCCACCTATTGGACGTATTGGGTTTTAAAGATTAGACGGTAAAAAGAAAAAAATATTATATGCAATTTTTCCTTTTAGCGCTGGGGAAAGGATCTAGTCATAAAATTGACCGCGCTCGAGGATCTCCAGATGACGGTTTTGCTTAACAAGTTAATGATCCGCGCACTCCTTTGCATGGCGCTCGACTCGTCAAATTATTGAAATGCACAATTATTAGCATGTAAACATTTTTTCGCTAGTTCGTTCGGCCACTTTCCGTTATGTACTGTCAATAGATAGAGCTGGTATGTATATGCTGCAAGTTCTGCCTAGATTCCGTATGAGGCGGAACTTGCGCTTTGCACAATTGTGAGTAATAGGGCATCATAAAATTATTTTACGTACACTGTTTGCCCACGATCCCCTTTCAACACACGCACTCGTTTTCGTAGTATGATTTATATTCATCTCTCCTTCCTTACTCTCAAACACTCAACTTCTTATTTTAGAAATATTTGATATCGCGACCTAAATTATATTTTAAAGTGAAATAAGCAAGTCCTATCGAACGAGAGATTCTTTAATTTATTCTTCCTTATTGTCTTTTTAGAGTATAATTCTATGTCTAGTTTACCTAGTGCTTTGCTTTATCACATTAAAGGCACATGTGCTCAAGAGCGTTCACAGCAAACATTAATTCAAGTTCGAGTCTGAGCGCATGCCCGCACACGCCGAGGGATTTGCAGACAGCCTGCCGCCCTTCCGCGTGGGGTCGACGAACGCATCAAAACAAACACCCCACTCACCACCTGTATGCCCGAAATCAATCGATTGGAGTACTCACTCTGGGGGCAAAATACAAATTTATTTATCTCAACATAGCATATGCTAACCGTAAGTTTACACTGCCGAAAACATTCACATAAAACATATTGTCATCTCAGTTTTTTCAAAGAGAGAAAGCTTGTTTGCAAATTTTTTTAAAGACAGATATTTGATCGGAAATCATTTTAAAATATGAACATGGTTTCAATTATTTTTTTTTTATACAAGTTGTACTAAGCCATAAATCAATTATCATTTTTTTAGTTTCCCTGCCATCAGCACGCAACACGTTTTTGTTGAAACAGACATTTAAATATAATACCTATTCATTCTCTACTATTGCTCACTCGATTTTACCTTTTGCAACAAATATTTTCCGTTTTTACACTTGACCAAGCCTCAGATAATATGCAAAAAAGTAAAACAAATTGAAGTAATCACTAAAACCAGAAAATATATGTGCAGAAAAAATTAAAAAGTTTCATAAAACATACGTTTTCAATTTGCAGTAAAGTGCATCTCCATGAATTTTTATCGGCCGCCCCAGACAGAAAAGTTTTACGGTCGCAACTTCACAATGCATCGTTGTACTTTCATTTTTTTATGAAGAAAGAACAACATAAATGATAAAGAACATACTTTGTATTGTTCGTGAACGAAGAACCCCTTTTTTAATATATCCACCCTAATGATACTTCGTCTTCCTTACGTCTACATTTCTTAACCTGCCTTATATTAAAAATAATTAAACGCACGCTCGGCTAAAACGCTTTTAGAACGAGAAATTAGTTATTGCAAGCACAAAATCATAAATTTAGGATCTAATTGCCATGGTAAGCGGATAATTTGGTTCGGATCCATAAATATGTTAAACTGGCACAGGGTGCCACTTAAATGCATCAAGGGTAATAGCTGGTCCTGCAGAGTTACCCTCGGGAGCCTTTACGCCAAATCTTCTACAAGGGTTCTGGACGAGGGAGGAATAGTTGACTATCCATTCCTGAGCGTAATATCAATTATTCATATTAACAGTGGTAGAGCCCGCAACAACAACATCTGTTGCACGAATGGGCCGGCTCGACCGGTGAGATACCACGACCTCACAGAAAACAGGCGTGAAGTAGAAGTACTCTGCGTTTCGTCTGATGAGTGAGGTGCCGGAGGCCTAATTACAATCCTCTTCCCCTTCCCACCGTTTTCTCATAAGGATAGGATAAGAATGGGAAGAGGATTGGACGGGGAGGGTGTTAACGGGGAAACGAAAACGTCCTTTCTCCTCTTTATCCCTCCTCTGTCCTTTAAAGGTAGGCAACGCATCCGCAACACACTTGTTGCGGATGTCTATGGGTAGCGCTCACATAACATCAGGTGATCCGCTTGCTCGGTTGCCTCCTTCTACCATAAAAAAAAAAAAAAAAAAATGCAACTTTAGTTGTAAACCATTTTGTTAACTTTTATTATTATAATAGTTCTGTTTTAAATTGTTTTTCTTATTTGTTTGTTTATTGTATTTTTTTTCGGTTCCAGGTCCATGATTTTCTGTTTCAAATTATACTAATTTTACGGATTTCATCACATTTATTTTTATGTTTCCGACGTTTTAGTACGTCAGCCATGACAGTGACGTCAGACATGACAGGGACGTCAGACATGACAGACGCCTCGTGACCACGGAGGGGACTGTCATGTCTGACGTCCCGATGTCAAAGTTGCTGATGAAATGCCCTCTTTTTTTCAAGTGTTATTTCTGCGACAATATTTAGGTTTTCAATATGTTTAACAAAAGACAACGCAAAAGACCTACTCCTCCTAAAATTTTAAAGTAATTTATTTCCGCCCGTATATTTCAGTGTAAAGTGTACGATCCAAGATTGATCATTTGATAAGAAATGTATGCATGCATTTATAATAACTTTCCCCTCGTTAAAGCCCCATAGTACCCATAGGCGGCGTTCTCTTCACCCCGGCCTTCTCTGAGCACTCGACTTAATTAGCGTTGCAGTGGGGGGTGTTTAGAATAATGAATTAATAGGTCTGGACATAAATTTATTTCTTTGTATGTTCATTTAAAAAATTATGATAAAATTACACATATTACGTAGCATTGCGCATAAAAATTAAGAACACTTGGAATTTTTATTAAAAAAAGCTAAGCTGTTATTCTTTTGACCTCAATTTATTTATTTAATTAAATATACAAAATTTCTTGCATAGCCGTAAAAATACTGAAATATTTATTGCCTATTATTTACATTTGAAAAGGGGTGAGCCTTTATATATTATATAGAGTACTTTATTATATTATAACTCTAAACACTTTACCAGGGAAGGTATTAAAAAATAAATGTTATGATTATTATGTAGAATTGAGTTCGTGGGATGATGAGAAATGTTATACAAAGTGTGATATAAAGGTTGTTGTGTTCTTGACAGCATCAACATGTAAACACCATTGTTGTAAGAAATGACGCCAGAGATGTGGACATCCGAACGAATGACACATTCTTAAACATTACCAAGAAACCAAAAGACAACAAAATGTAAAATGATTAGGAAGTGCGTTTCAATACAATAATGTTATTTGGTAAATTTCATTACTGATATTAAAGCATTTTTCTCTCAATTGTGTTATATGTACTACATGAATATTCTTGAATTTCGATTATCCTTTTACACTATGAAATTCCATACAATTAGGATAAATACACAATAAGTGAGGTGCCACAGGCCTAATTCTGGTCGCCTTCCCCTAACCATCATTTTCTGATGGGATGGGAAGAGGAAAAGGAATATGGGGGAAATAGAATAGTTATTCTTTTTTCTGTTTTTCCCTTCCTGTGTCCATTAAAGGTTTCCAACACATCTGCAACTCATTAGCTCGTTGTAGATGCCTATGGGCAGGTCACTTTATATTATGAACCGCTTGCTCGTTTGCCCTTATTCTATAATAAATAACAATTCATTTATTCATCTGTTTGTGTAAATACATAATATTATTACTAAATATATAAAAAGAATATGCAAAAATAATCATTTAGAACAATAGGTGAGTAATTCATTGTTACAAAAACTGCAAACGCTGAGCATTGTAAATGGTGGGAACTGAACTTGAGAATACATGATACAAAGTTCGAACCTTGTGCGACACACAATGCCGCAATGTCATTAAATATATTTAGTGAGGAATGAGTTATTAGGCATACATATGAAAGTGATGCTGTTACAAAATACAATAATTACAAGTCACGCAAGACAACTGGACAGCATAACTTCGCTTCTGGTAACTCTGGTCGGTTCTCATAATCCGAAACAACGCAAATAGTTCCTATAAAAATTACGTACTCTAGAATATTGTTAACACAGATATACCTTAGTCAAAATTATATATGGTGACAAGTAATTCTACATAAGTTATAACTATATATACATAATTATAACTTATAAATCTGATTTTACAATTCGGTTTGTCACCTACATTGTAACAAAAGTATTCATAACTCTTAAATGAATAGTGTAGTAATGTTTTTCGTTTGAAATTGTTTTCTTTTACAACTGATTCTTAAATGTTTTGTAGCATTTGATAACTTACAATGCTTTTGATATCTGACTCTCATTATAGATTACAAGAAAAAGGCGAAAAGGTTATGGTATACAACATTGCGTACACTCTCCAAAATAATTCGAGTGGGTATATATAGTTCTCAGTCAGTCAATTGCTAAATAGTATTGTTATCCATGTAAAGTCAAAGAGGCCGGATACTCCTTTATAATTTATTCGCACTTTACGTTCATTACAAACACAAAGTGCTCAGACATGTTAATTTATGACCTCGTGTCATGCGCGACTTGTTTTATCTTAGACGACACGACGCGTAGCTCTTGCAAGATTATAAAAAAAACAACGACTGACAAAAAAACTCATCAAAAACACTTGTGACCTTACATGGAATTTACTTCTACTATACTTATGTATGTGTTTTTAAGAACTAAGTTATTTCTTGTGGAATGGCGCAGTAATGAGTGATGAATTTGTTTTCTTTATATAACTAAACTATAAGAACATTGTTACTACCAAAATGGACTTCATGGTCTGAACTAAAGCGTTCATTACTATTATTATTTAATATAAATATCATATTTGATACGCCGCGGTCAAACATTTAGAAAAAAAAAACGTCGTTTTGTCGAAAGTTGATTTAGTTAGATCTTTGATCTCAATTATGCTAATAATAATGATAGTATATGTGAAAGGACTTTTAGCGAAGAGCTACGACCAACTTCTTAGCTCTCGCTAAAATTTTAGAGCCTGCCCTTATTGTGAGGAGATCCTCTCTCTGTGACCGTGATCTGGTTGCTTGAGTCGTAGTACGCCGCAGTCAATGGAACACCATTTGTATAAAACAAATTTTATCTGTTTTTATGTAGATTTATCAAAGTCTGTTTTATACGTAAGTAAAAAAAAGAAGTAAAGTTATTAAATAATATTGGTATCGCATACGCTTATCCTCATATAATTATAAAAGATCCATTCACAACGGGCCTGAACAATAATTGCTTAATTTTTTTTGTTAATGTGCGTAGATAATATTTGGTGTAACCGTAGGTGGCACCTCCCAACTTTTGTAATAAGCTCAAGGCGAAGAATCAATTGCCCTTGCTATCACTGCCCACCTCGACTCTAATAAAAGATTTGAATTATTAGAATTGTTTTTTATTTTACAATTAAGACTCCGAAGCCACAAAAGGTGTTGTAGCGCCCTAATTTTGTGACATACTTAAGTAGGACTGTGTTATGACTATTCGTAATCGATTGGTAGGTACGTGAATGCAGCTATAAACCTTACAAATAGTCCCGCCGTTCATATATATTTTTGTTTATAACTCTATTCCTCCAAATTTGTTCATCGTCTTGATTGTAACTCACTTAAGATGTTTATCGATTTTGTTCCTGGCGCTTACGACTTTAGACAATGATTACTGTCCTCACGATATTTGTCAACAAATAATTGAAAAAACGTAGGAAACAAAATTCGCTCAAAGTAATTGTGATGTAGGTACGTAATTAATTCTTTTACACAATACATATTATTCATTAGAGTAGATAATTAAGGATATGATTATTCAATTATCAGCTACACTACACTACTACTACAACACTAGCTAGCTTTTCAATTACTTATATTTTTGCAACATTACATACAACAATTTATTGTAGCTATTTAAAGTAGATATTCATAATATATGTATATTAACAAAGTATTATCTAAAGAAGAGAATACAAGTATTTGGTTTCAATCCTTGTTGCGTTTTTATGTGACACCAACATGTGGTCAGTAATAAATGTTGTGCACCGTTAGTTTTAATTACGTGTGCTGTACACGAGTTTATAAATTTCACAAAAAGCACTACTGTATTGTCACAGCCAGTGTGTAATAGTAAAAAAAGACACATCTTTAGAGGTAACAAAACAATGCTTACGTTTTCATTTTCTCGCGACGAAAATCACTATAGAAGAAGTTCCATTGTGTCCACTCCACAACCAACAATATTGTCCTTAATATTTCGCAGTACTAGATACAACAAGTCTTTACTCGATATCTGTCAATCGGTAGGCACTATCAACCACAGACAATGTGTACAGGCAACTAGCAATGATATAGAATTAAAAATAAATTCGCGTTCGTATATCGAAGCGGCGCAAACGCGTGATCAAGGCTGAAGCCCGACGGCAACTCGCGGCCGAGGCATACACACAAGCATAGCCAACCACGGGGTCTATTGTGCAGTGGAAGCCAGACACGCGAACCCTCCCGACTAAAATTTTTCTATAGCTACGCATACCTCTGTTTCATTTTCCATTGATTTTACGTCGCCTGCAATCACGCTATGGGGAACTTATCAAAACAAACCATTTCGATGCTACCGCGATGTTTTCATTTATTTGTATTTAATACCAAAGTTACCTTTGATCTTTTTCTAATAGTTTATATTTGGAATCTATTTTTGTTTTTAATTAAGCATTAAATTGAAACAATTAAACGTAGTAAAACTACAAATAAACCAACTTCGATTCGCGAAAATCCTGAATAAGCCCAGAACCACTTATCGGATCGGTATCAAAAATTTTAATGGGACTAATCTGGAAACAAAAGCTGTTCTGAGGTAAAAAATATACTAAAAATACAAGCGAATTGAGTACCTCCTCTCTTGAAGTCTGTTATTATTTTTAAAATATAACATATTTAAAATTAGAACACAACATAAACGCCGGCCAGCGCAGTCGGCAACTTATAGCTGTAGCCGATACGTTAGTAGGTTACAATTGTTTATCATTAATAGAAGTACCGCTACTTGTGACCGGTATTAACACGGCGTCTCGCAGGCAGAAAGCGTCACTTCAACCTCCGAATAGATCATATTAATATAGTTTTTATGAACGATACGCGATTTAAATTCGATTGTCATTTTCGGTTCAAGGCTGATTTGTAATTGTATTCTGTAGAACGAGTTTGATAATAAAAATAGTACAACGTGAATTATAATATTTTAAATGTACAATTGTGACTGTATAGACGATTTAAAATATATCAATAAGTTTCCGTCCTGTTCAGTCGGGGTAGGCAGAGAATGCGAATAAAAGTCATTTTATAATATTGGATATATTAGATTAAGGGATTGGTCCAATTACAGGATTGATCTGATTACTGGTATTGTTTGCTGAAGGTTGATTTTCTCTTTAATGAATACATTGGTATTTTGTATTGAATTCTCAATGGAAATTTATTATAGGCTCAAGGACACACGATCGATATTCAGTCCGTCAAATTCACATGCCGTGAAACGTAAAACGAGGCGCCTGACTTAGTTCAACTAACCTTGTTAAAATATAATTGAATAATACGCTCCTCAGTACACAAGCCTTTCCGACAAAATTCGTTTATGGGTTTCGTTCGTTTTGTTTCGTAGAATCGTATAAATAAATTTGTTTCCATAGCAACGTATTTTCTTAATATTCATCAGATATAGATTTTGTTAGGATTCTTCCCCATCGATGACGACCATTTGAAGACTTTAATTTCAACCAAAACTTAATTTAACACGATACCGAGAATAGAACTCATGTTGCTCGAATACTGCGAAATTTAACACTGGCCTGCTACCGTTCAATGAAATACTACATATACGATTTTTTATACTTAGTACATATTTATTTTATAAGGTGTCTTTGATCAAACGAGTAATGATTTGGTGAATTGGAGGATCGAGTGGATTTTCTTAAATGGATTAGTTCGTTATGAGTGGTAACCGTGAGTGCTAAAGCTGGACCCGTTAACATTTTCTTTAACGCTTCTCTTTTTGAATTGTTCCGGGCAACCGATTTAAGCTGAAAAAGGTCCAGATTAGTGATCACACCAAAGTTTCCTTCAGGATCTACTGGTTGTGGACTAATAATAGATCCCAAACCACAGAATTTACTTGAAAATTATGATACATGGTTGTCTCTGATAAATGTTTAAAGTAACACAGATAGTATTATTACATGATTGAATCGTCAGGATAGATTCAACTGTTACCGCGTATCCGACACGTCAGTCGACATTCGAGAGCTCAGTGTAGAGTTACCTAAACAAGATATCATTCGTTTGTTCGACAGAATAACAGAACTTTAATATTTGTAAACAGAATTCTAATGCTTGTTCATTTGTAATTAACGTCAGGTCTATTCTTATTGTTACTTACTTTGTCTTTGTATTATCAGATGTATGTGTGTGTATTCTTTGATGTTAATTTAACAAATAGTAGTATTCATTTAACAAGGATAAAATACTCTTACCTACGAGACTATATCGACTTGTTGTTGTATTGTTGTGATATTATGTCCTAGGACTTTCATATTTGAAGAAATAAATACTAAGTATTTAAACAAGGTATTACAAATACCCTGAGACAAAATTACAAATATAAAAGCCTATGTACTGACTAATAATGGAGACAGAAATATCAAAAAACCCCTTCAGTAGTACCTGTTCATATTACAAAAGAACAAACCTTTCCTCCTTATAATATTGGTGTTGATAAAAATCCAAAAATAATAAAATTTGCTTTGTATATTACCTCCTTAGCTTTTTACAAAATTAAGTATTTAAATCAAATTTGTTCAGTATTGCCATAAGAGAATAGCGCTCAGGGACAGTGAGTGTGTTCGGAGATTATAAGTATATAGTAATGGCTGCTGACGACGGAATTAGGGGTAGAGATTGCGAGGGCACCCCTCACCCGCCCGCACCGAAACACGGCGGGGATCGATTGCACCTAGATGCATTGTCACACGATGCACAAATTCATACGAACTTTTGAAAAAAATTGTCTTTGTTTATGACGCTCTCGTGTTTACAAAAATTTTGTCTATGTTTATGGATGTAAAGGGTCATGGAGATATTATTCTCTGTGCACTTTAAGGATTTATTTTTTGGTGTTCAGATATATTGCTTTTTATTTTAAATTTTTTATTTACTATCCGTTATCCCACCAGCTATTTCTTCATCGGTGAGTTAGGTAAGATAGCCGTCGTATTTTCTCTTATTGCCGTCTAAATATTTAGTTTCGAAAAGCTTTTTTCGAGAAGAAGCCAAATGTGCGTAATGTTCCTAAGAAGTCGCTAACTGTTTTTATTACGAATTGCGACTATATAGACTTTCCAAAAGTTATATATTAGATTCACGTGCCTTAGTAGAGATAAAAATAATGTGGAAGCTTGTTTCTTTTATATCTTTTTCTAATAACATTCAAACGTTCACGTATGCACAATTCGGCGATAAAATATGCCTTCTCCATTATTTCATTGTTCTTGTCTCACATCGCTGCTGCTGCAGTTCCACAGTTACGGGCCTTAAAGATATTGATCGTCGACACTGAGAGGGGAACTTTAGAGAGAGGTGAAGTAGAATGATAAAAAGTATAGATTATTTTTATTTCATCACTTATAATGAAAGAAAAAAGATGTTTAAAAATAAAATTGAAGCCAATTAGGTTCCTTGTGTATTTTTGTATATGGAATAAAAAAATAGATCAACATATTCCCGACTGATGATGATGGAGATATGATCGAAAGATGGCACTCACTAAATTTACCTTTACCCTATTCTCTTCCCTTGAAAGTCCATAATCAGATAGAAACTGACCATCTCTGACGCAGACCTACTCCAATCATTTGCTGTACGTATAATAAACAAAGACTCAGATCCTTTCGTTCGAACTCAACGTTATATCTAAAACAAAAAGATGTGTGGAATTATCATTATGCAAACATTTAAAAAATACAGTAACGGTAGGGTAATAATAGTACATTAAATCTATTCCTAAATAACCTAGCTTATAATTTATAAAAAAGGATTACTGGTCCGAAATAAACAACCGGCTCTGTGATTTTTTATTTCCTTAAAAATTGTACTAGTGTAAATGTTCGAAGTGTCCAATTCCGCAACGGTAACTCCCACACTACAACTATTTAGAGATATGATTAAGCATTTCTTCCTTCTCTATCTCACATGAGGTGGTGATAATAATTTATAAAAACACTGGAAGCTTGTCACCACGACGGAAAAGAAAGTATCTCATCGGCTACAAATACTGTTGTGGAGAGTATTATAAAAATAAATAAATAAATATACGCTTACGCCCGTAACCCAGAATGGTAGGCAGAGATTATGAATTTCCATTCGGCGCGTCTCTCGCTTATTCTACATCCATACATCTACGCAAACAAGCTCGTCGGTTACGGGTACTCCTTATATCGCTTTTCTTTAGTATGTTTCTAATCTGATCGATATAAGTTCTCTTAGGACGCCCCTGCCAACGCTGCCAACTTTTGCAACATGAATTTGTTTCGTTACTCTCCTTTCATTCATCCTTTCAACATGTCCGAACAACCG
>JWHW01045351.1:186155-200665 GCA_000931545.1 Papilio glaucus
ACCTCTTCCACTTCTTTGCCGTTAACATTTATATCAATTAATATCTTATTTTGTTATCTTTAAAATACTATTACTTTAGTTTTATCTACATTCATCTTCATACATCTACCATCCAATGAATCATTTATTACATTCAGTATAAATTGTAAGTCTTCCGCCGATGAAGCAAACACGACCTGGTCATCGGCGTACAAGAGACATTTTACAATTAGCTCACCCATTCTTAATCCATAATCTTCGTCTTTTAAAGCTTTCAAAAAATCATCCATTAAGAGATTAAGCATCCACGGGGATGCTACACATCCCTGTCTTTATTAATGCTAAACCGGTCTGAGTAGGCCCCGTTAATTCTAACACAAGCGGTAGAATCTTTATAAAGAGAGATTATATTATAATTTAATTATTAATTAACATTAAAATTTTTATTACACCTAACATTTCGTGTCGTATGCATGCAAAGCTTATTCTTTATAGGGATTCTACTTGTAAATAGTGGAAAGGGTGGGGCCTTTTCACTATTTACAAGTAGGTAGGGCTGGTAAACAAGGGAGCGGGTAACAAGCATCTACCCCAAATATCAACCTTAGCTTTTGAGTTGTGCTTTTGTTAAGTAATTACCAACTAGGCTTAAATGAAAAAGGGAAATATAACCTCAAAATGTACGCTATAGTAGTAAATATAAATTTATATACAGGACTTTCAAAACTTTTGCAAAAAATTCGGAAAAAAGAGATTTCATAATTTGGGTAAAATTTTGTGTTAGGTGTACAAGAATTGTGAATATCACAATTACTAGATTCAGGCGGTACCATCTCGCTTTTTCTATATCCATGTATAAACACATACACGTAAACAGTGTGACTGTACGTGTAATGTTTGTTTTTTATATCATTTATATCACCCATCCTATAGCAATACTCAAGAATGACTAATCTTCAAAAACACACTCACACATTCACAAATATACGCAAAAAAGCAACGACAAATTACAAACGGCAATTAACACATTAGAAACCTCTATCGATCGCACTGTTAATTGAGGACTTATCTAGGTCAGTGGAAGCACAAGTGGCCATCCGTAACAGGAGACTAAAAAGTGTTACGTTTGTACATCTCCGCGAAAAGGTGGCTCTATTCAATGGCGAGAGTCCGCTACTGTATATGGCCAGGGGCCAGTGGCCAGTTGCCGGGATGAGATCTTATAAGGCGAATCGGCACAAATTAACATCACATTTCAAATATTTTCCCTCGATTAACACGTCCAATAAATCCGTCCAATTGATTCATTCTAGATTTATAGCAACGGTAAAGATACACGTAGACAATTAAATATGAACGGAACGAATCCTTCCGTAGTTTTAATTTTTGTCCATGTTGGGGTTTCTATTACATTACAATGGGGTTGGTTGTGTAAAATTTTAAACTTAGTAAATTTAAAGGTGCATCTCAATATCTAAGTTCGAAATTTATTTACAAATTGTAAATAGAAATTATTTCCAAAATTCGCAAAAAATAGTCATTTAAATACTCGGTTAACGGCACGCTTAATAAATAAAAATAACACGAAATATAGATACGATACGAAATAGCGAAATATTTATTTGTCAACCTAATCACGGTATGAATGCTATGAAGAAATAAATTGTATTGTTTAATTGTAACATGAAAAAAACCCACAGACGCAATAAAAGTCGGTTTCGAAATCACCAAGGAAATGAACAACTATTAACCATATCGGTATTGTGTTCGGTATAGAAGATTATGCAGAGGGTCGAACGAGCAAACAGTATTAGGCGTCAATTGTGAAGGCCCGCATGGCGTATTGGAGATAAATACCGACTGCTCTGTAGAGAACTATAGAGCAGGCGACGTATTCATGAGATCACGCTCCGCCTTTATACCAATACGCCGTAATATATTTGTATAAGGTTGTCAAATCTAAGATACATTAGAATTATTTTGCTCTCCTAACGACAATAATAATTGCTATAAAACAAATGAAATGTAGGTTGCAAGTGTTTATTTGTATATATCAAGTACTAGCTGTGGGCCGAGCTCCGCTCTGCGTGTAAGATCGTATTTTTTTAAATATATCGAAACCTAACAAAAATATGAGATAACAGTAAGTTAGCCCTTGACAACGCTCCAACAATAGATAATTTAAAAACTTATCAAAAGACGACCCCATTTTTTACATTAATTATTTACATAATTTTGTTTTTCGACGTTTTTATGTTCATATATAGATAAATGTAAAAATAAAAACCGAATCTAAATACAAAATTTCATGAAAATCGTTCGAGTCCGAGATTCAGAGTCTACTAAAAAAATGTAAATAGTTTTAAACATCCGAATTGTAAACAAACATACTCAAATATTACAGTTTGCTTTACCATCGAAGCAAGCTTGTGTAACGGACACCTTTCAGCTAGATCTCCCTTCCCGCACACTTTTAAAAATCACATTAAATTGAAATTCTAATCAAGAGTTGTTAATTAGAAAATGCATTTCATACATACTAAATTTCTATATTTATTATTTGTGTCTACCAGTTATCCATTGGGCGTTTGAAGTCTATTAAGGTACCTGAAATCGTCCTGAGATGTTACAGTTATTTGGCTTGGCTGTGCACGTAGACTGACGTCTAGTAAATGCTTCTCTCATGGAGCCTATGCGTATGCCGATAATTAATCGTTGACTGAATTGCAGAGATTTTTTGGTTTATGAAACATTATATTATATGTTGTTGCTCTTATTGGGTGAAAATTTCAATTCTCATCAACAAGTCTTCATCACTCACTTCTCCAATGGGTTGAACAATTTATGTGAAAATTTTATCGGGTTTAAATTCTTCAAAGATGATGCAGCCCTAAATCATCGACATTCAATACAGTCTTAAATAAGGCCAATAAAACTCGACTGTGCATTCACAATATCAGTGACCGTGTACATTGAATTTAGAGCAGCACATTTCTGTTCAAGCAAATATGACGCGAATTGCTTTTACATAACATCTAAAAGTAATTACACTGTATGTATATAATGTATGTATATTAACAGTGGTAGAAATTACAACAACATATGTCGCATGAATGGGCCGGCTCGATCGGTAAAATAGCACGACGTCACAAAAGACAGGCGTGACGTAGAAGTATTCTGCGTTGACTGTAACTAGTGCATTGCCGGAGGCCTAATCCTAGTCCTTCTCACACTTTTATTAATGGAAATGGATGAGTAGGGAAAGGGGTTTTGGCGAGGGAAGAGAATTGATTGAAAAAGAAAATATCCTTTTTTTATCCCTTTTATTTATATTATTGTATATGCCTATGGGCAGCTGTCACTTAACTTTAAGTGAATCGCTTGCTCGTTTGCCACCTCCTTCGATAGAAAAAATGTTGTACCTCCTTGAAAACAGACGTTGAAAATCAGTATAGACTACTTTACAAACTCCTAAGTATGTTTTGTATACATTTTTACCATAGGGAAAAATTTATCACTGTTACTTTTTAGGTCACGTATTTGAGATACTGAAACACATTTTGATATAGAAGGCTGCCTTAATGTATTTTGCACTATAAACTTCCCAGACACACGACAGAGCACCAAATTCCATCCATACCACCTTAACGGTTGGCATACCACCTCCTACGCGGTTTTGGAGTAACTTTCTGCCTCGTACAACCGCCTTGTGGAATAATACCTCGACAGCGGTGATTCCAAACCAATACGACTTAAGTTCCTTCTAAAAAAGAGAGTACCCCTTCCTTAAAGGCTGGCAGTTCATCTACAGTACCTATATGCGACCCGTTACACATTTATCTTCCTTCTCCTATGAAATATAAGTATAGGAAATACAAAAGCCTAAGATATTTGTTCTATTGCAAATGATCAGAGAGTGTACACTTTTAGTAGAACAAATTTTCATCACATCATATGGCACTTGCTCGTTTTATTACTTGGTCATTTAAAAAGCTTGAGCGTCAATAGCCAAGCGGTTAAAAGTACAGACCGCGGAACATGATGTCGTGGGTCCGATTCCGTCATTTCACTATTATCCTAACCGTTTCCTAGCTGAACTCTGAAAGCTTCAAGCTCCCGCTTATCCCGTAACTTTGTGTTAAATAAAAGCGAACGAAGAATTATTCCAAGAAGTTTATTTGCTTGTAAACGTTAAACATTCAAGAAGATCTTAATACTATACACAATCTCGCCTAAACAAATAAATAGTATACGAGTATATAATCGAAAAACATTAATCTAATATCACTATTACTTTAAAACCGGTACATTTAAAATATTCAATTATATTAATCTATTTTATAATTAAAATACGAAGCATTCAACAAATATTTGGTATGCGCTAAATCTGACACCGCTTAATTATAATAATGGTTATATATAACAAAAAAACATAGTAAATCCTCCTTGTTGCCTGACTCAGAAGGATATTATTTTTTCATGTATGTTTGCGTTTGTGTCTTCGTTCCATTGTGATCTCCTGTAGCCTAAACGGCTTGATCGATGTTGAAGAGTGAGGTGTTATTAGATTCGTGTTCTTCCCCGGTCGTCAAAGTATTGTGAATGTCACACACAAAGTCGGGTAATTTCTTTAAACAAAATAACTGTTGACGGTTTGTTTAAGTGGTAAATCAATATTATTATAAATAGTACAGAAAAACAGAATTGATATACTCGATTCCATCTTTCATCATCATATCATAATGGACGTCGGTGTTCTATAAGGAACGCCACAAAAACAGAGATTGTATTATGCTTCAGGTTGCTCCGATATCGCCATGAAACGGACACTTTTAGTTTTTTTTTTTGTACACATGCAGGAAATCAGAACAAACTATTTCTATGAATTTGATGTGTAATAATTATCAGACAATAAACCTCACTTCCTACACTCGAGACTGATTTAATCATAAACTGGGCTAACATCTCTTTGTTGTTGTTTGTATAGTTGCGTCAGAGTGCGTCCACGTTTGGCGAATGCGCTACGAAAGCGATGCACGCAATCTGCACATTCGCCAGATCTGAACGCACCCTTAAACAACCGCAACCACGAGTAAGTCAAAAGTTTGAAATTGTGAGTAATACAAGAGAACAGATTTAACAAATATCTAAATAACAAAAATAACTCCAATAAAATGTAATTCATCTCATTCACCCAAATAGTAGTTACCTTATATTACATTCAAGTAATCTATTATATCTTAAAATTATTTATATAAATTGAATAATAAATATAACTTACTTTAATAGTAAGGTGTAATAAAATATGTCACTACAGCTGTAGGTGTAAATATAAATTAACAAATCATTTCGTGTTATGAAATCCATTCGAAAATTTTGAAGGCAAACAAATATCAAAATATTTACGGTCATATTCACCGACAACTCAATCGCGTAAGAAAGTCACTCCTTTTATTACAAAATTTGACGTAGCAGAAGTGTAAATGGTTTGTAACTATAGACGTCGCCTGATAAACGTTTTTTTTTACTCACTGTACTTTATAGTCACTGTTTATATGTCACATTTAAAGTTACACCGGGCTCGAGGTGGCAGAGCGCAAATGGCGCTTGCTCTAAACCTCTTAAAAGTAAGCCCTAAATCTCTTAAACCGTTGGGCCGATACTTCGTTAGGATAATGAGATCTCATTATCCTAGGAAGGTAACCAAGATCCAAGTTTCAGGATCAAGAGTGAAACTTGGGCGTCCCTTCTCGGCATAGACTCATTTCTTTCTGCGATTAGCATTTTAATTCAGTTTAGGCTCTATCTATTGCCACTAAAGGGTTACATATTTTTTTAATAGATTGTTAGTGAAAAAAGCCATACTAAGCTACACATTCTTAATAAAAAGAAGACATTTATTTACATTGAGTAAAAAAGTTATGAAATGTTAAAATTTGCTTTTACAAGCAATTGTGTATTTATTATTTATCACTGAACGTTAAGATTTGAGCAATATTTTACACATTAAAATAGCTTGCGAAAAGTTTGTCAAAACAAACAATTACTTATAAAGATAGTAATTAAGCTGTAAGCTATACATTGTTAATCTTTATGTTATCAAAAATTACTTATGTAAATGTTTAAAAATGTTAAAATATAGGTTTGCTTATTTAATTCCGTAATTTAAACACCGTATAGAATCATTACCGTTTTTAAGCATAAAACAGTTAGTGTTTTAATTATTACGTAACAAACCAAAATTTACACAACACTTCAAGTAGATCGTTCAAAAGTTACAAATTTTTAATTAAAAAATAATGTCACGAGAAGTTCCTAAATTTTAATGGAATAAATTGAAATTATAAAAACTTGTACTCATCCGAGTATAATTCCACATAAAAGTATTTTCATGTCAATTTTATTTCTTTAATATATTTATGCAATTAATATAAAATCGAGGTTTATGGACGTTATAGCTACACTCAGACAAAAGTAGCTCGTACCTAAATAAACTACAATTCGCTTCAAATTGGTGTCACTAATAAAAAAACACACTTTTTGGACTTAAATAAGCTCCCAAACCTACTTTATTATAAAACTTTGGTGTTACATTTTGATCTACCTATGGGTTTCTCCCTACATAGCTACAGTTTTAAAAAGTTTATCCAAAATACTGACGCTAGATTTTTATCGCAAAAATATCGCTACAAAAATTCCTAAAATCCGAATCAGACTATGTTACAAAGTATATTATTATCGTATAATAAATTTCTTGTGTCTTTTTTAAGAAAATGTCGATTTTTTTTGTTTAGGTCGATTACATTGTTCCCACTGTATACAGTCAGATCTGAAGATTACTCATGATGTAGAAAATACTTTAAAATAAATTGTAATAGTTACTTGATGTTTTTTAACATTAATAATTAGAACGAATATTCGAATGAACGAAGCAAGGGGATGAATAAACGAACGAATGGCATTGCTCCAATCGGTGGAACCGTCCACAGCAAGTCCACCTGATGCTAAGGTAATGTGATCGGAAGAGATTGAGTACCAACTTTCGACCACATCACATTACAGTTTAGCATCGGCCTGTTCACTCTTCTCTTGAAGGTTCACTTAATCTTCTATGTAAATGTAAATACTTCAAATTATATGTATACCTTGTTTCATAGCAAGATAGAATTTTTCTAAACAAACAAAGGTCATTTAACATACACTTCTTTTACTTTAATCGAAAATGTAGTAATTTTGTGGAAATCGTGAGTTAAAGCGAAGTGAAATTAAGTTATATGGATAGCTTATGTTACATTGACTTATAACAAAAAAAATCAAAGTTTTTCGAAAATATTTCGAAATTTTAACGTAAAAACCGTTTTTTACAAAAATCTTGCTGTGGCACAATTAAACAGGTTACACAATTTAAGTTCTCAATGTGCGAATTATCAGCACACTATTTAGTTATCTATTTTTATGTCGTTTATCATAAAACTTAAAACGTTTGGGCATCCAATGCGTAATTAACTTCAAAATATTTTAAACATTAGAAATTTCATTCAACAGTGGTAGAGCCCGCAACAACAACATCTGTTGCACGAATGGGCCGGCTCGACCGGTGAAATACCACGACCTCACAGAAAACAGGCGTGAAGTAGAAGTACTCTGCGTTTCGTCTGATGAGTGAGGTGCCGGAGGCCTAATTACAGTCCTCTTCCCCTTCCCACCCTTTCCTTATAAGGATAGGATGGGAACGGGAAGAGGATTGGACGGGGAGAAGGGGCGGGGAAAAGGAAATATCCTTTTTCCTATCTATCCACTCCTCTGTCCATTAAAGGTAGGCAACGCATCCGCAACACATTTGCTTGTTGCGGATGTCCATGGGTAGCGCTCACAGAACACCAGGTGATCCGCTTGCTCGTTTGCTACCTACTACCATAAAAAAAAAAAAAATTTGATGATTCAAATCGTACATGACATGATATGATATGACATCTCTCTCGAGAAGACGATTGTTCTTCTTGTGCACATCATGAAACGATATGCTATGATTGTCTTACATCACGAGTAATTTCAAATGGGTGACAAAATAGTGTATTATTAATAATGAATAAATAAACAATAGCAAATGTGTGAGGTTAAAGATAATAAAATGTAACCTATTGGAAGACATTCATTTTGAATCTGCATGAGTGAGTTAATTCTGCAGCCGCTTAGACATTTTAAATGGAATGTGTGTACAAACCTTACTACGCACATAATTACATCTTATATTTATCTTACATCTAAGCGAGACGACAATGAACACAGGACCTTACGTCTACTAAAATAAGATTCTTACTCGCTCAACAACGTTTAAAAGACTACAGATAATGAAAAGTAACACATCTACGCGCTAAAAATTATAAAACCAACCCGTCTAATTATGAAATACTGTTCATTAGAATCATCAACAGAGTTCCGCTAAAAGATTAAAGCGACAATAATGCTACAAATAAATAACACTTTAGAATATCTAAATACAATAACTTAACATTACAGCAGTCAACTTTAAAATAACATGGCGGCGAGGTGCACAAAACAGTACGTGGAAGAAGTGCACTAACTTTTATATGACTTGTAAAAAATTCCAATTCATTAGTAATAGTCTTAGGTTACGAATTTGGGCGTCATCTTACGAAATAATTTTAATGGCTTTATTTCTAGATTAAAAAGATAACCTTTTACGATACTAAAGACGACATGAGTTTAATAATTTAACGTCGAGAAACTTTACTGCAAATTTCAAAATTTTGCTGTACATTTATTGGATATATGATGTCACTATGTACTACTCGTATGTATATTGTATGATTATTTATATCGATTATATTTTTAAAATTATTATCAGTAGTTTTGTTATACGTATAGGGTTCAAAATTTTTAGACTCTTTAATAATGATTAAAATATCAATCTAGTTTGATGCCTAATACATGTTACCATCATCGAAAATATATGTATTATGTATTTTTTTCTATATATTTTAATCTGAAAATGTTATTAATGAAATCTATGGCACTTTACAAATAACAGACACATTGTTATATTATTTTCAAATCTGATGATAAACGCATTGACATCAAATTACCGACATTACTACGCTAGAAGATATAAATGTTACCCAAAGTACCATAGTCTTTACTTTTGTTTCATTTCACTCAGAACCTGACCACCTTTCGCTACATGTAAGCTGGTTTCATCTTGTAAGCCCGTTTCCAGATCTCGCACAAGCAAACCGTCGAATGGAATCTATAGAAGATCGCTAGTGGCATAGAAACGTGTGTTATTATCGTCCAAGCCCAAAGACCGTAGAAATGCAGCTGAACTGGATGTGATTCCGCTCTAGATTTTTCTAGAGTATTTATAGCCCACATCGCCAAATTAGTTACTAATAAGAAAGTAACTATTTCTCTTCCAGGCTTCTTTCGCAATTGCTCCGGTGTTTTAGCCGATCTTCGACTCGCGTCTAGAATGAACATCGTCTGACATGTTGTCTGCACCAGTGACGATAACGCTGTTATCAGTATGAGTATTGTGTTCTTTTCTATTGTGAAATGTCCCCCGATGATTGTAAATGTTCCGTAGATAAACATCCCAGTTTGTGCACCGACCAGCAAAATGTTGTCCAGTTCTAGATTACGATTTCCGTCGTACTTCAAATTCCGAACGCACACCATACCGGCCAAACTTGCGAACGTGGTCATAGCGTATAAAGCCAACTCACAAACATTTACTTCCACAACAGCTAGTGTAGCGTATTCTTTTTTTGATATCAGAACAAAGAATAGTATGAGGGAAATAATTGTAAGAACCAAGACTAAAATTCCAAAAAATAAGCCTTTGTGAGCCCTTGCGCAATCGACGCTGTATAAATGTGGAGATTTCTTATAAGCAAGTCCTTCCAGTAATCGAGCCTTCGCGATAGCGGCCGCTACATCTTTGGAAGGGTATTTAGAAATGTTTTTCCACATGACATACAAAATGGCCGCGCATATCAAAGAGTATTCAATGGTGCAGGGGAATAGAAACGGTGAGGCGTCCTGTACTAAAGAGCCCATTATGTTGGTTCGACGACATTCAAAGATGTGATGTGGCCCTTTCAATCCTCGGGGCACGCGGAGGTGAGCAGCTGCGGGATGTGACGGAGGTACTTCTGTTGCAAACGATCCAAACGCCTTTTGGAACGCTGAAACATATATAATTTCAAAATTAATATAAATTGAAAATAAGATAAGCAAGGGTAGTAAAAGTGCATGGAAGGCACAATTTAGTCACAAAACCACTGCTGGAACACAATCAAAGACGTATTAGATAAGAATTGAAGATATATATGGAAATTTGTTGTGTAACCAAAACGTTAAATCTTTATTTATTTCACATTTGAGCATAATGTCGGTGCTCGTAGTCTTCCTCAGTACATTCTTTTACGTATCGTAAATAGCCGCCGTGTCTTACGAGACTTTAAAACTATTTACAGATCACAAGATGAAACTACACGCGTAAAACTTGCAGTATCATCCATTCATTAAAAAATTGTCATTTAAAAAAACTTCATATTTATTCCAATATTAAAGTCTTATTAGTATAAATAAATAAATAATAATAAAAGTAACTAGTATATGTGTAGAAAATGGGTTCAATTAAAAATAGATTATTGATTAATATTTACTTCTAGATGTTAAGTGACAGCTTAACGTTGAGGTGCGCCGTTAGTGTCTACTACAGTTCACCGGCAACACAATTACTAGTAACAAGGTTTACTACTTTAATTCTCATATATATCTCGTATCCTGAAACGAAACTAAATTACGGGTGCGGCGTGCGAAACATGTGGAATAGGGTCGTGGGTTCGAATCTGCCAATGCTTGGCCTAGCACAAATTTAAGCTGGAATGGTTAAGGAAATATATAAGTAAACTATTTCGATAATATAATATTTCACATATTATATGGCTGAGAAGTATTGGCGTCATGCAGCCGGCCATAAAAATTTTAGCCGAAACTTATACAGTGTAGCCTACGGTGGTACTGGGCAAGTCAATCAATCAAATTAAAACAATTAGCAAATATTTCCTATTCAAAGCGAATGATTAAAAATAAGATACAACTTATATTTTAAATAAATCTCTCTCATAAATAATAAGTAACTGACGTAACTATCAACGTATAAGTATTGTTCAGTACATACGACACGGTTATCGTGGCTCGGTTCCCGTCGAGAATTCTCTTGAGAATTTAGGTCAACATTCCTTCCGGGGTCAACAGATAGGAATGCAATCGACATAACTTCGGAACTCCTTCACGCCGCATTGAGAATTTCAATACAACGTTCGAAGCAGGAATAAAAATGGGTTTAATACAACCGCAAAATGTAGCAGAGTTAAATAAAAAAAAAAGGTCAAGAGGGAATAAATTGGAACAAAGAACCGCACGGAAACAAATTACGTTGTAGGGCGCTGCATAAAAAATGAGGTTAGCCGGCTTTAGCGCAATACAAAAAGTAAAGTAATACAAGACGGTCTAAGTACACTCTGTACGGTTTGTGTTAGCTTTACAATATCACATTTAATTTACTGTAAAAAAATGTTCATTTTGCACGTGCTAGGCAACATACAGGCTTTGCAATCTATAGGATAGGTTTCTAGAGCTTTGTCTGCGAGGCTCTTTCTACTTACACTTCTTGTACTTAGAACAGAAAGATTTTTTATGTTCCATCTTGTTTTAAATGCGATATTTTTATATATAGTTTTAAAGCAAACAGACCAGAGCCTTTCCAGTTAGAACTCTAGTTGTCAGACGTTGCGATCAAATACGTAGTTAAGAAAAATCTGAAGTTGGCAGCGTTGTTGACCGGAGTTGAGTAAAATCCTTTCAGCAAGAACTTTATCCATGTATTCTCGCATAGTATTAAGCTATACTTTACATTTGTAACCAACCAACAAACCAACTTCATGCGTTCAACTACACTGTATATATAAGTTCAAGTATACTGTTGGAAGCTTACGAGTAGCTAAGTTATTTCCTCACAAGCTTAAGCCTATTATGTCTGTAGAAGAGAGCTATATGTAGCTGTTTTCTAAGCTAAATAAAATTGTTTATTGTTGCTTATATCCTTATTTGTAATTTAATTTAACAAACACATTATCGAACAACAACAAGTAAGTTTTAATTAATTTCATTTGCCGCAAAAGCTTTACGCAATTTATACGCAGTCACAAATAATTGAATTAAGTGAACACAAAGGGCTTTATCGGGAAATACAGCGAACGTAACTCTATATAGTTAGCTTAATGCGACAAGTAGAAGGCATTCCCCTCAAAGACACGTTGAAGAGGAAAATACGAAGAGCTTGTAGAATGTTGTAGTAGGCTTATTTATTTGTGTTTTTGACATGCACGACTCAGTTAAGTAGACGAACAGTTCTGCTATTGATTGAGCGTGAAAACACATGCAAAGTCTATACTTTGCATGTGTTTTCACGCTTGCATTTATTGATTTAAGCATTTATGATTCTATCAGCCAAATGATTTTTGGAAATCACGCTCGCAGCAAAATATATTTGCGGTATTGGTATCGGCATATTTTATGTTCATTATTCTACGAACATGTACGTTTGCTTTTAAATATGCCTTCCACACGATGGATCTCCGATCTAGTGGAGGTAGTAAGACAACGAACTTTGGGGCGATCCTTAAGGCAGGCTTACGTCGAACATTGAACACATTTTGAGTCACAATTATCATGAATATTGATTATATAGAAATTAATTGACAAAAGAAAAATTTTAAAAAGGAAGAAATTTGTATACCACACTAGTGACGTGTGATAATTTCTCACACGTAGCTTCAGCTTTCTGACGATGTTCCAACAAAACGTCAGCACATGTCGCGTGCACAAGTCAACACGTCACAGCACTATCGATTACCTGGCCGTTGGCCGCGGTTTATTACTAACCGAGTTTATTTTTGTAGCACGATTACTGCCTCTATCCTTTGATATGATAATTTCTCACTTCTGTTTCGTAACTTTTACCTGGTACATTTAGTTTATAATGTCGAGGCTATATTTCTCTAATATTCCGTACCCATGGACATAATAAACAACCGAGTATTTTTTTTTAAAGTTTTGATTATTTGAGATAGGAATGCTTCGGTAGTTCGGGCATGTTGAAATGATGAATGAAGAGAGAATATCGAAACAAATTTATGTAGCAAAAATGAGTGGCAGTGTTGGTAGGGGACGCCCTAGGAGAACTTATATCGATCAGATTAGTGGCTTACTAAAAAAGGCCGATATAAGGAGCACCCATAACCGACGAGCATGTATGCGTAGATGTATGAATGTAGAAGAAGCGAGAGAGGTGTGCCAGGATCGCGCCAAATGGAAATCCATGATCTCTGCCTACCCCTCTGGGTTACGGGCGTGAGCGCATATTTATTTATTTATTTTTTATTTGATTATTTAATTCAAGGCAAGCGATGTCGATTAATCACTGATATTGAAGTTATTTTAGCTTTGCCGGAATCTTAATATGTAAACTGTATACTGTTGGGTATTTTAATTTTAGTTAGGGAAATATCTTAGTTTTCTTTATAATTTATACTAAACCTTATACTTGTAAAAGTCTGCGTTATGTGTGTGAGATATTGAAAAACATTACGTTTCGCGTTACAGCCGCTTGCGGAAGTTGACTGAGCTCATATCGGTGTTAGCGGTTCATTGAATATTTGTTTTTGTTTTTAGTAAAAACCAATTGTTAACAATTTTATTACTTTTATAATATTTCTTTAACTGTTTAATGTTTTATTCGTAGCAATACTGGTAATTGCTAATCTATAAAGCCTATTCTAAATCGGACTAAACTTAACTGTTCTATAATGCTTCTAGACTTGTACAAGGTACTGAAGCCACTTCACATTATGCCTTCACAACGCACGAGCTCTAGTCCTAACACCAATTTTAACATCATAGTCATTTAAAGTCTTGGCAGAGAATCAAATTGAGTTGTCCCTTGCTCGTAGCGACCTGTTGGGGCACCCATAAAAATACATAGTTTTTGTTTCTATTTTCTAACAAAATTTAAAATAACCGTAACGATAGGATATTGATTTCTAAAGTTTGTTAATATTTTCAAATCGCATATTACTTTTCCATTAGACTTGAAAATAGGAAAGAAAATACTGTACATACAAGTACCACTGGGGAAAATGGAGCTCAATACTATAGACTACTAGATATTTCGATAAGCGCCGATTTAACTAAGGCTATGAACTCGCAGAACGATTTTTACCCGCGTCCGCCACGGTTGCGGGTCTGCGGTTTTATATCTAAACTCAGGAGATCGGAGTTCTGTGCGGTTCGCGGCCGCCGCGGTTGCAGTCCGGAACTTAGCGGGTGATTATCGCAAGACGGGCAATTATTTACGATTGCTATGAACTTTCATTGGATTGCTTCGGTGGTTCGGGCATGTTGAAAGGATGAATGAAGAGAGAATAACGAAACAAATTTATGTA
>JWHW01045351.1:200715-221235 GCA_000931545.1 Papilio glaucus
CCTATAGTCTTGTTCTCGGGGTCGTAGAAGGTGAGGATCTCGTGCTTGGTCTCCTGCACGAGCACGTTAAGCCACACGCTGAGGTTGGTGCCCACCATGTGCATCAGCCCGAAGCGAGCCACTATCTTGTGCTTGTATACTTTCATCTGGAAATTTCAATCATATATAACTTAAAATGTGTAGTCAATTACAAAATTAATCGAAGTAAAGAAATAATAACCTTTAAAAGACTACGAACGGAGTAGCGGGAAACATCAGAGTATTTTAATTTAATACAAATTATAAACAAAAATATGAGTATTACCACATTGGGCCCGACTATATGATAAAGCAACTTTATAAGCCTACATTAAGTGTATTTAATTTCAGCATCTATCATAACATAGTTTTCTTCATTTTTCCAAACGATAAATCCATTTCGCACCAACAAAACACTTTCGATTTTATGTTTATCGGGTTTATTCCATATTGCATCGCCGGACGAGACCTGACTAATATAACTAATTAAATCATATTTCTATTGACTTCCATTTTACAAAACAAAACCAATCTGCCTTTGTATCATTAAAATAAGTTTTCCAAATATCAAAATAGTTGTTTTTTTTTTCAACTTTAATATCAGTTGTGATTTCGTATGCACAGAAAACGCTCACCTCATTGTTTAGAAAGATGAAGTACATTTGTATGAATATGAAGGCCATCCGAGTGGCGGGCGTGAGCGCGAGCAGCACGTTGTGACAGTTGGTGTTGCGCTCCAACTCCCAGTACTGCCCGAACTCCAGTCCCGAGTAGATCATCGAGCCTATACCGAAAGCTGTCACAAAGATATAATATTAATACCATACAAAACAATACCTTAAATAATATAAATCAAATCAATATGCTTTGTTGTACAAGTTAAATCCATCTACGTTAATCAATTTAACAGTGATAGAGCTAACGGCAGTAGCAGATATGAGGCCTGAATGGTGTAATACGACCAGGAAATATCACAAGCTCTAGGATATGAGTGGAAAATTGAAGCATTTATATGCAGAAGTCTGCTTTTCTTCTGTTGAATGGTGCCACACCTGATTCCCGTTCTCACTGCATCCCCTTTTCTTTGTCACTCTTCCCTTTCCTGTAAAAATACCAGCATCGCCTCCATAACTCTTGTAATTTTCCGTAAATGTATTTTATTAACTTGAACTGAACTACATTAAGTCCATCCGGTAAGATCGTGTATTTATACAACGTAAAATAAGGAAAAAAGGAAAAGTGGTTTAACCTAACTTCGTCAACAAATAATCGTTACCTAAAATGTAGTGAAAACTCGAAACAACTCCAAGAGGTAATCTTATTAGGCCCAGTTTATTTCCCAAATGAATTACCCGGTTCCGTCTGGTCCGGACCTCAAACTTTGCCGGGAGGTCATTACGGACAATGAAGCTGTACAGGTAAACAAAATGAGATTGAGAAAATTAGCTTTTCACTTTTTCCGTTCTGTAAAAGTTGTACAAATGCAAGTAGCTACTATTTGCATCTCATTTCAATTTTTCTTAAATAAAAAAAGGAAAAAGTGAGTTGATTTTTAAATATAACAAGACAGTTTATACATGTTTTATAAATATTTGAACCTTATATAAATGACGACATTATAATTGTCACAGAACTAGTACAACCAGACTTGGAACTTTTGATTAAGGTATACGAGTACACTCCGGGGAATTAATCCAAGACAAGGCAGAACGAAAGCCTAAAAACCAAAGACAAGAAGAAAGAAAGAAAGTCTTTGGTATGTCTTTGGCGCCTCAACATTGTCTTATCTACTGATAAGACAATGTTGAGGCGCCCCTGCAAGCCTATGATAAAACTATTGATTTAACGAACGAACGGTAAATTTGAACTGGGATTATAAAACCAAGTAGTCAAACTTCTAGAGATAGCGTCTTAATGTGTAAATTGAACGAATGTTATGTTTTTTAATAAAATTTTATGTGAATATCCAAAAGAATTTTAGCAAAAGATCATAAAAATACCAGAAGAAACACAATGTCTTCCATTTTCTATTGTAAGGCTCAGCATTAATGATACAATGGGGCTTCTGGGTCGCAACGACTCGCAAAGAAAGAAAATTACGACGCAAAGAAAATGCAATGATGAATGTACAACATACTATAAAAGACAATTAAGGGTGAAAAATTATTATCGTAAAAAATGAATTTTTTATTTAATATTTTAATATAAGCGTCTATTGAACTTTAAATGGCGGAATTTTTTTTACACCATTTATGTCCTCTACATGAGCCTTTATGTCCTCTACATAAAGACTCTTTAAGTATGTACCACTTCAGTAAAGTTTGTAGCCATCCGTTCTGAAAATACAATTAGCTATTAAACTTTCATCTGTCAAAAATTTTGCATTGGATTTTTGCGCAGTGTGTATTGTGAAACCTACCTTCGTAAACACATTCTCGCTTCCTACTACCGTGTCTATAGCCCCATACGTTTTATACCATACAGTCACACCACCTAAACAAATTTAATGCTAAAAACAATATTGATCTAACCAAGATGAAACGACGAACAGGTTAAGTTTGAGGGAATGCACTAGATAAGGGGCGGTCAGGGAACAATGTTTGTGGCGATAATGATGATGAACAAGCTTACCGACTGCGCCCATCCTGAGGTAGAAGCTGCCGTAGTGGTGCGTGCGGGCTGCAAGCGCGAAACCGAGCGAGAGCCGCTTAGCAGCCAGGTGCGGCTGCGCGGCCATCGCTGTGCTGCGCTCAGTGTGCGACGAACACGACTCAGACTCCGACGGTGATGAACTCGAATCTGATTCTAATAAAAATGGTATATTTAACGCAAAATTGACATAATGAACACTTTAGTAGTAGTAGCGACGCCCATCATGATGCTAAAAGAAAGAAGAAAAAAGTTGACAGTCGAAAATAAAACTAGGTAATAATTAGTTGGTCGCCTAAGACACTAGTAAGATTGTGATATAACAATTATTATGAGTAGTCATTTAAATTAACAATAAACAATCTTTAGAGGAACGGTTGGAAGGTTCATAAATAAATAAATTGTAATTTTCCTTACATTTTACATATGACACAATGTAATAATTTCATCATATAACAATATTCTAATATATGAAAATAATGATGCATGTAGCAAAGTGTAGAGCACATTCCTCGCAGAACAAATGACTAGTGGAGCCATAAGATTATAGAATCAGAAAATCTGGTCAAGGTTGCTGGAGTCCATCAGATGAGTGCTGTAAGATATCGATATTTGTGGTGATGGAGGAGGTTTTCTTACACGGTGGACGTTTTAGGCCGATGATGATTGATTTTTATATGTAAAAATCATTCATTCAATAGTTCCCAAACGTATAATAATAGGCATAAATACGTAAAACAGTTTGAGTATCAAACCCACCGACCGTAATTCACACATCCGAGTATCAATAATTGATTAGCAAATGTTTAACTAATTATAAAGCACGAGACCTAAAATTATCTCCTTACATACCCAACGATATAACACGAGTTCCGCCCGCCCTTTGTCAGTCAGATTGCGCCCGGCGGGCTTTTCACCTCATTTGAATAACAAAACGTTCACATTGAATATGAAAAATCACTCCTTTCTATACTTATGGCTCCAAGGGTTCGATTGAAATCGTGATCGTGAAATATACGTATTGAAATAAATATATGAGTATGTACACGCTCCTCAGACTTAGGCTGTCTTTTCTACTTACGTTCTGAATCACTTTTTAAAGCATCCAAGTACACAGATTGAATGGGAATGGCTTCTGGACAATTTATTTCAGCCTTTTGTAAAACGCGTTATAAACTAACTCGCTTTGTTCAGAAGTGGCCCAAATTGCAAATTAGAGGTAGGATATACTTTTGTGATTCGACTGCAGAGTTTCTCTCGCGTTTTCCGGCCCTCTTTCCTAAATGAGGACAATAAACTGTAAATCTTATGATTTATGACAAGAGATAGAGATGGTCACATAAATTCTGGTGAGCCAATAGCTCGTGTGTCTCCTTGATGTCTAAAAAAATACATACATATACTAAAAAACCTGTAATTTAAAATTTAACGTCCCAATTTTAGTAAAACGTTGAAAGAAGGTCTTAATAACTTTGGCGGTGAGTTTCGTAACAAGTTCTTAAATTTCTTGAAGCACGTTCTTTTAGCGAGGTTTATTAAGCGATGCAAACTTAATTACAAAAAACTGGCTTCTTAAAAAAATTGAGAAACGAATCAAACAAGCGACAAAACTTATTTAGTAAAGGCACGTATTTATTTCTTTACAAAATATTGTAAAATAATATTTTGAAAATGATGATTAAAGATAATGTTATACTTTTGGAAAAAAAATAATTATATTATTATAATAAATTATTATTATAATAAATTTATAAATGAGTTGTATGCAAACGCTAAAGTATAAACATATGTTTATGTCCGTAGTAGTCATCTTAACATTGCCTCAGTCTAATTACTCTGTCTGTTTTTTTTTTAAATCTCAGATATACATAATACAACTCGATTGTTCGTAGAATAGATCTAACGATCATTTTAGACTTCGAGACTAAGCACGCCCCTGGTTAATAAAATACACAGAACTCTTACGTAGACGACTTCTTTTCCGCATCGAGCTTTGTTGAACATTATGAATCGATTTCTCAACAGGTAAGGGGAAGGAATAAATGAAATTACAAAACCTTGTACCTTCGTGATAAGTTCTCATCATGTCATCTTTCTTGACCCCTATTTAATTAAGTAAAAGATATGGTTTCTTTGCTTATCAAGCAAAAGCAAGCTGCAATTAAATAAAGTTCTTTACTTATATCTAAAAGTATTAATTTAATTAAAAGTAAACCCCATTTGCAACATTTTCTTTGTGTAAAATACTATTTAGATATGAAATCTTTCAACCTAAATCAACAACACCTACACAATAAAGTTATTAATTACTTTACCACGAAACTTTTGGTAAAATAATTCATCGTTGAATTAATCAGAAATTAAAATCTAAAGATTTATACCCACTTTAAAAAAAAGGGAAGCAATCCTTTAAAAATTATAAGTAGATATATAAGTTTAACAAGGATTTTTTGAAGAAAACTAAATGAATTAATGAAAATTTAAAAGCCAAAATAATTTCAATTTTTGTTAAACGAAGAAGTAGAAAAGTTATTCGGCCATACAAAGTTTCACAAACTTCGATCGAATACAAATTTTTCGAGCCTTTGATTGTATAACATAAGCAGTTTATGAATACTTCTACTATAACTAACATAAAAACACTTACTGGCTACAACTTTGGTATCCGCCGCGGACCTCGACCTGTCGCGCACGAGCGCAGCGTACATGTACAGAAGAAACACCATGCTGCCTATGTACAGGTACAGATAGAAACCCTGTCAACAAAAGAAAAATAACAGTAATTTGATTCTAACAAACTACACTTTGAAATCAAATTGATGTAATGGAGTCACTACAAATCTTTTTTTTGTCAGCATTTTCAAATAAGTACTAACTTTGTTGAAATCGTAAACGAAAATATAAGCAACAAATTATCACATAACGTGAATTCTTTAACAATTTATATTAAGCTTATAAATAACCTATAAAAATAATATTTTTTTTATCTTATTACAAATGCCAAAAAGATTGATCTGCTGATTACGAAACATTTACTCACCTCGTAGAAAGATGGTGGTATGTAAGTGGAAATGACTTCGGCCATCGGGAAAGCCACGCCCATCACCACCAACAGCTTGCCATACAGCGCAGAAAGAGTCGTCGCCAGCGCGTCGCTCCTAGTTAAAGAACGTAAAACAAATATTTTTATAGCTTTCAATTTTAAAAAATAGATGGCACTATTCTAAATCTGAAAACGAAATTATTATTCTTTGTCCTGATAATTCATGAAAAAAATTATAAGAATGTTTAATCATCAGCCCTTAAAAAGTGTGGAAATATGTAAATTAATTGAAAATCTTGAGCAATTGGTAAATGTTTTTTTTTTAAATACAACGTAATACTTGATCGTAATTTTTTTGAAAGTTACTGATAGGTAAAACAGATAAAAACCATCTCAAAGTTATCAAAATCTAACAACTGGAGAATAAAGTAACGCTATGAGGATTTACTTCTTGTATCAAGTTATTTTTATTGAGACAGTTGAGATTTAAAACTTGACTGACATTTAACCGCTCAATTTAGAAAATTCAAGGACTTCGCAGTAAATTTTCCATTGTATAAAATTTTCTGGAAAGGCTTGAATGGCGATAAAAGGATATTGTTACACTTGAAAGTGCACGTAAGAATTACACGCTTTACTTGCTCCGGCCCCTTTTCATCGTCGGTTGACAAGATGCACCGAGCAATTTCATTCTTCCGTTGTTTACGTCCCTTGCAATCCGTAGAAAGCGTACATTCCTCGTATGCTCCAAACATTTCCACATTAAAAAATTGTAACCATTTAAAAGATTTTTTCGCGAGTCATTTTAATGAACCAAACAGAGCTGCAACAAAAGTATTTACTATACCTTTAGAATTTTACTATTTTGTTCCTTTTGAAATTCCTAGTTCCTAGAATTCCGTTTAAAACCTGTTTGTTTGAAAGGTAGTGACGTTTAAATTAGAATTTGTATGGAGAAGACTTGTCAAAAACGTATAATGTCTATTTATGCTAGTCGGGGTGGACAGTCGTTTTAAATCGGATAGGGCTAGATAAGAATATCGCTTTATGCTGTTTACGTGAGGTATATTAATTTATATACAAGAGTCAAACTTCGATGAATTAGTAGAAGTCGAGAGATATTGAAAACGGCTGATTACTGTGAAACAATGTTTCTAAGTATACAATGTAATATATAAATTACCCCTTTAATAACTGCCTCACGATATATGTACGTACAAAGACTTAGATACTGAATAAGTACTAGATTCTAGCATTAATCCATTATAGGGTCGGGTTCATCATTTATCTAGAAAGTGATAAATAGTAGTTTCTTAAAAACTTTGAAGGTTTAAATTAAATGAAGAGCAAAAAAAGGTTCCTTCTATGAAGATTAAATTTGAATAGCTCGTGTTATTCCACGTTACGCGGAATATTTTCATAAACGAGATGTTTACCTACTTAGTCCCACGATGTCTCTCCATTTTGCATGAAATTATTTTCGCAAGTAGGTAAGCGAGCGTGCTGGAGCCTTCTCTACCCTGATTAACTTCGAGATAATATAAGATATCGCTTTTACACGTTTGAAACGATTTTATAATCAGTATCATTTATTTAATAAATAAATATCTAAACCTTTACGTTTAATGTCCACTAGAGTGCTTTTTCATACACAGTGTTTTTTCTTGTAAATTAAAACATATGAAAATAAGATTACATTTAATTTTGAATAAAACTAAATTTTACGGATTTTATCGTGTTTATTTTACGTTTTTTGTTCCTGACGTTTCGAGTACTTTACGGCACTTACGGCCACGAGGGTCTGACTGAGGTGTCAGACGTCCCAATGTCAAAAGTTGCTGGCGAAGTACCCACTAATTTTCAATTAATTATTTCTGCTCCGATCTATGCATCCGATCCGATCTATGATCGATGCTCGTTTTTTTTATTAAAGTATTAAGTATTTAAAGAAATTGTTTCATTAATTCATGCGATACGTCATTTTCAACGTTCACCAGTATAAATACGTGTCAATTATAGACGTGAGGGCATCGAACTGTTCATTCAAATCATATTGCAAGTGGCAGATTATTAACCAGTTTTTAACGGAAATAACACGAGCATAATGTATGAACAAAAAGCTAATATTTAAGGTACTGGTCTCTTCGAGTAGCCGAGTATTTTGATGAATATTTGCTTGGGTTACAGAGAAAGGAATACAATATCTTTTCGTGTACAGTCATGTACAAATATCTCGTATAGTATCGATCACTGAATAATTTAATATGTTATTCGTTCTTGAAAGGGAACTGGAAGTCGCTCGATTGTATACATTAACGTCACCCACATTTAGATTGAATATATTTTCCTAAGAATGGTATACATGGATACGCAATACATGGAAAGACCCTTTAAATATATATTTAATCAAAAACACGAGCTACAAAGCTTGAAAATTACGTTTGAATAATTAAATTTGGTGAAGAGTCAACTGGTTCTACTGAGAAAACACCTTAGGGAATAATTAGTAGTAAAGTTACATGCATAATATACAAAACAAGATCGTCTACACGTATTTCGTATAATATTAATCATGATAAATTGTATTTCAAATTGCTAATACTTGACATACTGCCCGGATTCCATAGTGATCGACGTCAAAATTGTAGACGATGAGATCGATCAAGTCGAGCATCGCGCACCGCTGACAGACCGCAACCCATACGGAACATCATAACGTAACGTTGCCTCCGTCAAGGGCAAATAATAAAACGCGACCAAAATCCAAAGATCCCTTTATTGTAACGAAATAGATTCCAATTCTACGAAACAGTTCGGCTATCTTCAACGCAAAGCGTCCCACAATAGGCTGGTTTCTAAAAGCTCTTAGCACTCCCTCTGGGGAAAAGGCCCCTTCTCGTAGTCGCTGCGTTGCCTTGGCAACGGCGTGTTATTGGCTCCCCGCGGCTATTGTAGGGATACTTCTGTAGTATATCTACTCAAGTTGGGACCGGGGCTTCGACAATGATAATATGCCACCGCTCTATGCGCGTACATCGTTCTTTATGACGTCACTTGAAACAAACGAATTTAAATAACGACAGCTTTGGTTAGAGTAAAGTTTGTTTGCTTCCATTTTTACATACAACAGTTTTTTTTTTTATATACGTCGAATTAATAACTTTGATTGCAATAAGAAAAGACTGTAAATACTGAACCGATTTGATTGATTTATTCTTTCGCCGTTATATGACTACAGTAGGCTTTATTTTTATATACATATCATTATATACGTTGTTTACGAACATCTATTATTTAATACAATAATCTTTTAATAACCAAATGTTTAAAAAACACGAAATGACTTCAAATTCATGATATATTTTAACTCAAAGAATTCATGAAGTGTACTAATTTTAGGCTCAAAATTATCGAAGACTGGCTTTTAGCAGCTAAAGACAAGGTTCATCATACATTGGAAAAGTCGATAATGATCTAATTTGTGGTTTTTAATATCAATTATTCTATTATCTGTTGTAAAATTTGACACTTTCATACTGTGTCACTTTCGGTTAATTTAGGAATAATAATAATTAAATATGACCTTTAAATGTTGTATATGACCTTTAAATATGTAATACATCAACGCACACTCCAAAATAACTTCGAAATAACTCCGTGGAACTTGCATCCCCTATATTAATAGGGGATGCAAGTTCCACGGAGAAATTATTAAATCCAATGTAAGTGTACCTCAGATCTTTACGATCAATCATATTAAATAGGGTTCATATTAGGCTGGACAACGTCGGTTTAAATTAAATTGCACGGCGAGTGGAACCGCCGGACTTAGCTTGTTATTGTATAAATAAATAACCAAGTTGAAATGAAGCAATTAGAAGCATGACTTTACCAAAGTAATCACTAGAAACCAAAAGCAGGGACACAATAATTGCTAAACTTTGTTGGTCGGCCCGCATTTCAAGGATTTGCGGTCACCATTTAGTTGAGCACCGCCACGGGCCAGATTTAACGTTTACACCGACCTCTTTTGAACTAACAAAATTTGTTCTTGTTTATTATGGTAGAGCTTTGCTATAAGAGAAAACTAGTGTCATCTCAAACGTAAAATAACTGCACACTTTTCCTGATTGCCATGCGGTTACTAAGCTAAGCCGTGATACACTTAAGTAGGGAGAATAGAAAGCACTTACGACAGTAACTTCATGGGTTCAACTAGTGTTATGATCTCCTTCCTGATCGAATTAATATATCACCAATAAGAATGCATACGAAGGAATTATCAGTATCATTCAGCATCCGGATTTGTTTTGTAATCTAGAATAAATTTACTACTCTATTATATTTATGTTTTCACACCTATATCTGGAAATAGGCGTTACGTCTGACGCAGTTCCAAAGAAGGCATCACACACATTCCTTTATATATATTAGCATTTTAATATGTAATAACTCACATATATGTTACGATCTTTATACAAAGCAATTGAACCTGCAAAAATAAATCTACCTCGTACTAAATGAAGATATTTAAATTACGCTACATTTTAGTTAGGGAACATCCACGGGCGTAAATTCTCTCCAGACTACAACGTACTCGTGCCGTGGTTTTGTCTTGAAACGTCTGCCGAGACGACAATTAACCGAGAAACTTCGTAGCGACGTTCGTAGTTTTGTAAAGGTCCAATACAGAAACAGAAACCTCCGTAGTGAGGCGAGCGGGCAAAACAATTCACAAACGTCCACTTTTCAGTTAACCCGAATGCAAAATAACAAATGAAGATTTCCATTGTAGCACGGAAACTATAAAATTGCAAGCGTGCTTTAAAATCTGGAGCATTTTATATTAGCCTGCTCTGTTGTAATTTTGCGAGCACCCATATAATTCATTGTTACGTAGTGTATTATTTCGCACAGGGGTGGCTGTGTGAGGAATCAACTGCAATGTTTTTGTTCTCACCACTTAATACAGGTAGCGACATCCAAGATGGCGGATCCGTGTAAAGAGTGTGTCGCTGTTGTTAATTTAAGTTCTAGACTATATTGTGTCAACGCGCTTTTCATAAAAGTGCATATTCACCGGGGAAAATACAATTCCTAACGTGAGCTTCTATTGAGCTCGGAGGGACTGGAATTGTCATTGAAAAATCTCGTATAGTGTCGGTTTGTTTTTATAAATAATACTAAGTCTAAAAAATAATAATATGCGTAGCCGTTTAATCAATTTCAGTTTAATTTAAAAGATATCCTTCATAGACAAGTATCTTTAACTTTCAAGTATTTACAATTTGATATATATATTTTAGTATCCAATTACTCTCACCACAAGTAAATAAAGGGGGCGATGTATTCATTATTCAAGGCGTTATTCCACGAATTCAAAGTCGGTCATTCATAATGAATGACGTCACATATAACTGAATTTGATTTCTTCTTTGGTGAATATAGTATTTTCCTTTTGTTAACTGAGTAACTACGAACTTGCGTCGGCCGTATGAGTTTCAGGATTATACGATAAAATAATGTAACTTTCTAATGGATACATTGAAATTGGTAGTACAGGACAATAACACAGAATAAACATTTTAACTTGTTTTTTGAAGGATGAAGGCCGAATTTATTCCTAATAGTTGTTTATGTCAAAAATAGGTGATAATAAAAATACTAAAAGTATTTGAATTTAGGATAGAGAAGGAAGCGGTCGAAACCTTAACAAAAGCAAACAACATGTAAGTCGATTGTGCGTCCCTACCGCAGAGTTTTCCGAGGGGAGGCGCACTGCGACTCCTTCTAAGCTTCAACATTCTCCCGTAATTTATCGCGCCTCCGTCCGTTCGTCGAGCTGTCGCGTTTTTCACTTTGACAGTTTCATCCACCCACCCGATGATACGGCTCGCTGTATTTCCGTGAGCACTCCAATTTCAGAGCCCATTGATACGGGGTGCAACGTAATCCAATTACCAAACCTTTCATCGATACCGCTCAAATCAAAAAGGTTATTAATTTCGATAAATTTTATATCGTGAGGTGGTCGTATTTTACATATAAAATGGAGCTACTATGAAATACACGCTTCTGTGATTCTAATTGAGGTCAAAGATCAGGAACAAAAAAGAACTATGTATTCCAAACCCATTTTATACTAAAGTTTATTAAAATCAACTTAATAGTTAATGCGTGTGTTGCTTTTCGCAGTAAACTAAACTTTTAAAAATATTTATAACATACTATGCATATATAGATATTGGTAGATCATAAAGATCTCATTGTAAAGTGTAAACTATTTAATCGATGTTAATATTTTAACCCATAGAAAATTACATTGTACAAACGGAGCATTCCAAAATTCGCATCGAATAAACTAATCTTAACTTTTTAAGAAATCATTGTACATTATATCTATCTATTACGTGGAGCTTTCAATCTGTTTCAAAGGAATGGGGAGTTCAAATTGGAAAGTTTATTGTTTAAATATATCTGAGATTCAAAGCCGCAACGGTGACGATTGCTACCCTACAATATTATTGCAGTTGTTTTATATGAGACAAAAAATCCTCCTCTCGTTCGCATCAATATCTAATAAGGAAAGGATGGGAGGATGACGAGGATTTGACGGGAGAGGGGATAAATAGGAAAAGGAAATATCATTTTTAAGCGCTACCTTTCCTCTGTCCATTAAAGTTAGGCAACGCATCTGCAACTCTTTAGCTTGTTGTGGATACCTATGGGTAGTGGTCGCGTGATATCGGGTGAACCGTTTGGTCGCTTTCCGCCTTCGCCTATATAAAAAATATATTTGTTTTTGTTAATTTAATATCAAATAAGCATATCTTATAAAGATACATGAATTTTTATTATCGGAAAGGTTAACCCGATACCAACCAATACGTTAATGGAAATTTTAGTATGCATAAAATTTTATTACGGCAATATTTGATTGGCTACATCCAGAAATATGTTCGTTCGCAACTTCAAATATACGTACATGAAACATACAAAAATATTCATGTTTTCGCTTCAGTTTCGCCTTTTTACTTCTTGCGTAGTAAAGTTAATATCAAGGAAATTGCTTAGGGAATAACTCTGGTGTATTTATGACGTCTGCTCCTTTGCTGGCAAGCTTCCAAATGTAACCGAGAGTGGATACTACTACATTGGTCATTTGCATTTTGTTTAATGTAAAATATGATCCTCTAAGTGTTGGAGGTTAATTGGAAGCAAAGCTGTAATGTTACACGAAGTATCACTAACCTACAGATGTAATTTTGATATACATTTGTAGTTGCTATTTTTTAAAGATTTCGTTTAAAAGTGCTTACTTTGTTTTAGTCTACAAGATAATGGTGCATCCACATACATAAACATATCAGAACTTTTGAACGATGATGACCAGATGTTCATTTGTTTCACATTCTCTATCTTTTTCTGTAACATTACTCTTTAAAGTCAATTATTTATCCCATTCATAAACAATATAACGGGTGCGTTTCACAATTATGGAGCCGGTATTTAATGTTTGGGAGGAGCATGTTAGTTTGAATATGCTCAAAGGGCAAAAACTCAAGGGCGTTTGAAATAAGGACCTTATTTTTATAAAATTTCTTTTTTTAATTCTATCAGGAACAGCGCATATCCTTTCAATGGGACGTTGAGAGGAAGCAGGAATACCCCTTTCCAATCACTCCTCTCCTTGCAAAAAACAGCTTCCTACATATAAAAGTCTATCAATATAGCTAATATTAACAAAACATAGAAGGCTACTCACGCGCTTATAATATGCATGTTCTGTATCGAGGCGCAGGGTCGCGAGGGATGTCGTGTAGGCGGCAGAGGCGGCTGCGGCGCGGCCGGCCCGAACAGCACCGGCTGCAGCGAAAGCGAGCCCCCCAGCGACATCGACTGCTGGCTCGATAACCTGGATAACCGTCCATTACATGGTCGAATCAACAAACCATTTATATTGTGTGTCTCAGGATGGAGCTTACCGGTTATAAATTATCCTGTGACACTTTTTAGTTTGTGAAATAAAATATTCTGAATATAAAAGGAAAATTTATAAAGAATTTTGTACATTGCGATGAATATATCAAACACCCACAATAGTGTGACAGATTAGGGTCTCTTATTCAAGTAAACTTGCATACACTACAAGTAATTGGTTCGATTTAATAGGGACAGAGTCCATATGTCATAGTAAAAAGGACACATGTAGTACTTATGGCATTATGATATGTGACTACTATATACTGGGACCCTTTTACCAACTATATGTGTATCTTTCTAATTGATAAGCTTTTAGACCTAGGTATCTAAATATTATATTCAGCTAAGAACATATATACCGAAGTAAATATATTAAATTAAATATATTGTCTTATTGAATAAAGAATTCTAGTAGAATCCAGCTAGAATTTCACTTTAAATCCGACATTGATAAAGGCGGGAACACATAAATCTCACGTACAAACGTTCCATTTCAGTTAGCACTTACCGAAAAGGAAAGTACACCCCGTTTCCCTATCTTTTTCCAATTTAGGAAAGTGAGATTTAAAGTCTCTAAATACGATTTTTATTTTACTTATACTAAATGTGTTAGACATCATATGGTATACATTTTAAGAAATCGTTGCTATTGAGCTTAACGATGTAAACCGAATGTTCATCATCATCAGACTACATCAGTCCACTGATAGGCCTTCCACAGTACGTCATTCTCTTTCCGCATCCCGCGACTTCCTGCCGTTCTTACGAGGTCATCGAACCGAAGAATAGTAGTAGAATAGTATTCACTAGATATTAAAAATTATATAATCAATTCAATTTTAAGAATCACTGAAACGTAATCATTGGCATTAACTACGAATCAACGGCGCAATCGTTTTTCCGAGCATCGGCCATCTTTCATGTACTTGACTTCATTTTCGTTGCGAGTTTTTAGCCAGATATTTTTTTATTTATTTGAATGAATTTATTGAAATTAAATTATTTTGTTGAAATAAAATGGCACGAAAGATTTATTTTTTCATTTTTGTTTTTTATGTACGGATCTTTTGACCTACAAATTAAATTTACAAAATCATTGGGCTATACTCTTTTTATTAATTAAAATAACCAGTTTTCTTGATACTTGCACGTTTGCCGCCTTCTTTCATAAAAAGGTGTTTATTTTTTCGAGAACCATACTTTGTATAGATATTTCAATGTCTCTAATTGTGCGTCCAGTTCAATTTCAGTATCAATTGCAAAGACGTTAGTATTCTTCAAAGAGATCCGACGTAAAGCAAGCATTGTTAATAGTAAACTCCACCCGCTCACATGCTCTTCAAGCAAACTCTCCCTTCGCAAAAAACTGCTGCTTTACAAAACATGCGTTCTCCCCATAATGTCCTACGCGAGCGTAGTATTCGCTCAGTTACACACATATAAGATCAACCAACTCCAAATTATCCAAAACCGCTTCCTTCGTAAAGCTGCTGGGGCCCGATGGTTCCAGCGCAACGAAGATATACATAATGACTTAAAAATGGACACGATCCAAGAGCATTTCCGGGAACTGTCGAAGCGCTACTTCGAAAGCGCCGCTACTCATCCCAACCCTCTCATAGTGCAGGCCGCCGACTACGTCCCAAATCCTGATGCTACAGTCGTCAAACGCAGACCCAAACACGTCCTACTGATCCACCGCGATCAGGAGGACACTCAAACCACAATACAGACAGGACAAAACACCCACCGTCCTCGCCTTCGAGTACGACGACAGACACGCATCGCGAACACAAATCGCACCCGCGGTAAAGGGCGGTCCTCACCGCCCCTAGTTATTCGATAATTACAGTTGACGACCGTCGGGGGACTGGTACGCTCCTTCCCTCGACGATCACGTAGACAACACCCCTACCTAGTAGTAGACGTCATTATAGTCTTCGACGGTAACACGTTGTACCTGAGTAGACACAGCACTTACACCGATAGCTGGCCAATCCAGCAACTAGGCCCCTAGATTACATTAGGGACCTAGAATTTTTATTTTTTAGCTCAAGATCACTCGGATCGCGAGCCCTGTATTCGATGAAGCTGTAAGAACCGTCAATACGGTTACCAGCAACTACTTCTCCGAAAATACAAATACATGCATAGTATTTCTTTATCTTAATAAAACATTTTGGTTAGTCAACTATGAATTTACCACATTGTCTACCAAAATATTATTTTACTTAATTTTAATTTAAAATATAAAATGGAGTATAAAATCTATTAATAGTAATTGATTCTTGAATCCGTTGCAGTGCAGCATAGCGCAGGTAATATTACTGTATACGGACTTAAATGTTAAAGTTATTACTGAAGTCTGGATAGTTCAGGAATCGGATACCGGCTTACACTGATCCCGCGACCTGTACTATTGCAAGACAAAAGACTCTAGAGCCTTTATCGTTCGGACTATAGCCACATAATATTATTATTTGTAATAACTTACAATTATTTTGAAATCTGTCTTAAAATTAATAAAATAGAAATATAATTGGTTTGTATTGGTAATGCAGTGTCCACCTCTCACAACTGAATAAAATTTTATTAATCCTGATTAAACGCTATTTATTTTTACTGTTTTTATACAAGTGTTCTCGATTATAAAAAAAAACTTTTAAATTTAAAATATTGTGTTTATTTTACAAAACGTCTTTAAATTTTTAAAAGACAATAATTTATTTACTAACTTAAATTTAATTTATTACACTTACTTTATTTAAAACGTTTGTAAAAGGTAAATTAAAGCAAATTGATATTACAAAGACAATTTAAGTTCGTCCCAGCGTAATGGAACCATTTCGCAGACAAGACTAAAGCTCGACTCGAGACGACGTTAAAGCAAAGGCGTATTTCATTCTGCTGCTACTTAGTAGACATACTTATGTCAAGTATGAAAGGTGAAATCGCCTTATTGCTCGTCTTATTTATTTGCTAGCTGTTGCTAAAGTAAAGAAAAAATTGTAGGTGGTAAACTAGCGAAGGTCAAACCGACTTCAAGCGACCGCCACCCATAGGCATCTGCAACAAGTTAATGAGTTGCAGATACGTTATGAACCTTTAATGGACAGAATAAAAATTTCCTCTTCTTCAAATCCTCATCATTTTTTCATCCTTTCCTTATTAGAAATTGATGGGAAGGAAAACTCACTCATCAGGCGAAACGCAGAGTACTTCTACTTCACGCCTGTCCTCTGTGAGGTCGTAGTATTTTACCGGTTAAGCCGGCCCATTCGTGGAACAGATGTTATTGTTGCGGGCTCTACCACTGTTAAAACTTCACACGAATGATCTTAATGATATAGTTTTATTACACACACAATAAGTACAGGCTCTATACTGGTACAGTTTCAGTCGCACAGATATGACATAAATGAATAAATAAAAATGAAATGATCATCATTTCAAGCTGAAAGTGCTTTTACTATATATTATATTTTTATTATGAACCTATTACCATAACCGATTCGAACGATGGACATGAGTTATTATTTTTCATTTCTTGGTTACGGTTATAAAAGTGTGAGAGAAAGAGTTGGTTCTCAAATCTACATTATGTATGTATTATAATTTCCAACACAAATTCTCTAAATAGGCTCAACTTTTATCCTTTACCATGAAATAAAAATTACTTGAAATTTAATTTTTATTTATTACTGTTATTAAAAACTCCGTACTTAATAATTCATTTACTATCATTCTTATTAATTATGCCGAAGCGTAACCGTGTGGTAGAAGACAGTTCACTAAAACTCGAATAGCGGATTCAAACCCTTAACCTTATGTCATGCTATTTATTTTTCCCCAATAAATCCCAAAATGAATACCTTAACGGCGACTCCAGATGAACTCGATGCGATGAGCAAGATGGCGCTGGCTGCTGGTGCGAAGGGTGCGCGGGGAGCGGCGGGGGGCTGCTGTGCCGGCTCAGGGTCTCCGGAGACACCAGCGCAGCGCCCGTCGATGCCGGGCTGGGCAACGGAGGCGCGCTGCCCCCCGATATCTCGGACTCTGCCCCGCCAAACGTCCCTCTTGAAACATGCGAGCCTCCCGACATGTTGTTCGCCGGTATTGAATAGCAGCTGTAAACAAAATTGCAATCAGTTAACTGTTTAAAAAATATTCGTCATAAAAGACAATTGATCTATAGTATCATCAAAAGGCCGTAAATGTTTGCTTCTTACGGTTCTACGTCTCATGAAAATTTGCTCACGCATTGTCAGCTGTATAGAAAAGTACATAAGGTGCTGTAGTATTGGTATAAGTAAGATCTATTTGTAATCTTTTTTTTAAATCTATGTATAAAGAACAGTCTTACACCAAAATATTAATCACGAGTGTGAAACTGCGGGTAGCAGCTAGTATAAAAATATAAATAACAATAGAATAACTTGACATCGTGTAATGGTTGCAGTAGAAAGGTTCGGGGCAACGTTCAATTAGACCTGCGATTTGGCTTAACGACTGCAGCCATTACCGCGTCTGCTGGCATTACGGTTATACTAAACCCGCTGTCGGTATCAAATTAAAAGGTGTACCCTTGTTAGAAAGGATTAAGATAAAATATGTACGTATTCCAAAAATAATACAATTTCAAAGGGTAAAAGGGGATGTAGGTATATTACAGTGGCCACAGCGTCGTTCAACTTTAATAAAAAACAGTGATGGAGAGTTTTCCCCATGATACATGTTATATGATCCATTACAATGAAGGGTAAATTATGATTTCCGTTAATGTCCACCAGACGGCAGCACGTGTTGATACGCATATCAAAACATATCTGCATATCATATCGAAACGTTTTATAACATCTCTTCACAAATACTATTCAATCTCATCAATGAGCCGTGAAATCTTGTCTCTGAGTTGATGTACGGTGGTTGGTTTGTTGCTTCGACTTTGCTGTTTCGGGAAATAATGCGAAAAAAACAAAACAAAACATCTATTTAGATCTTTACTTTAGAATTATTCTTAACAGTATCTATTGGTGCGATAAAAATTATGGAGAACCACAGTTTTTAATTTAAATTGAATTACCTAACATCTATCTATCGATCTCTTATTGTTTGAACCATCATTATAAAGGCCGAAGAATCATCAATTTTATTTGTAAAGAGGTTCTTTTCCTAGTTGTTTTTCATGCATCTCACGTGTTCGAAAATTATTTTAATTTATTATCTTCATTCGTCAAGCACAGATAAATGCTTCTTAAGAAATAATAAACGAAAATAAATAAACTATCATACGCCAATAACTACGACTTCGTAAGCCTTGTCTTAAGACATTGTTAAAACTTACGAATACCCTCGTTAATTAGAAGTTCTTAGTTGGAAACTAAGTCTGAGAAGATTTTGCTTTGTTGTAAATAAAGCTGAAACTTTTGACTCGTAACTTTGTGTGATAAAAGTTAAGGTTTGTGTGACTCAGTGGTTAAAGTACCTGAGTAGTGAAGTGATGGATTTGTTATAGATCGATGCCATTGCTATAGAAATAATGAATAATAAACAAGACTAGAATTTTTAAATGCCATGACAAGTTAAATGTTAAAAATTACAGTTTGTTGGAACAAGATTTGGAAATCTAGGTGGAAATCTTGTTAAAAAAGGGTACTCCTTACCTTTTAGGCTAAAATTTGTAAATTCCAAAATGTTTTCCCGCATTACCTTATTATCTGCAGCTAATCTCACGATTTCCACAAAATTACAACATTTCCAATATAAAAAGTGTAATAATGACTGTCATGTATGGTAGTGACGTTTATTTGTTTACATAATTTCGATCTCGGTATAGAACAATACAACTACAACTTCTAACATTTTAACTTGTCATGACATTTTAACAACAGATTTTAAAAATAATTAAAAATGCTTTAATGTATGATGCAGTCTCTTGTACTTACACATTATGTTCTATTTACTTATCTATTACATATATTTAATGCCGAAATAAATTAGCAACCGTCTATTTCTTCCGATGGATTCATATTTATAACAGTAAAAATGGAATAACTTTTGATTTATTTATTAATGTACATACACGGCAATATACAACAGAAAAGAGGAAAAGGGATGGCAAATACAAACAATAAGAAATGGTGTAGTAATTGGCAGTCTTATTGCTAAGAGCAATGTCTTCCAGACGACTAGAATATTTTATGAGCCTAATAAAAACGGTTAGAGATTAAACGATCGTTGCCAGAGAACGTCGTTAGCTGCCACGGACGGGATTCGAATCCCAGACGTTACTAAGCTTACGAATATACATTATGCTTATATATCGCATTTCGTACCTAATACGACCTGTAAGAAGCGAATAGGGAGAGGTGGAGTAAGTTTTAAAGGCAATAAATTTACCAAGTATCTCGGAGAATTAAATTGTATGCAAGCAAGATAAATTTCTCCCGGAGCTCGAATCGAATACGCCTTTCAAATCCCTCATCCACATCATTACGCTACGGAGAATTTCAACGGACCCTTAATACGAAGTTGATGCGAACTCGAGAGATATTGATTGCTTCCTCTTAACAATTTTATTATTATATTTGTGCTCCTCCATCAATCATGAGAAATTTACTGCTCGAAATAAACCTATCCGAACTGGAATATAACGAAGTATTGATTAATTGGTAACGTATAGTTTGCCTTGATAGTACCTTAACTTCTACCTAATATTTTTCAATATTGTAGGTAATGATAATATTAGGTCCTTACATATGAAATTGGCGTTTTTCGTACTGGCCACTTTAATCACGAATTTCTCCTCTTTGGTAAGGAATTCCAAA
>JWHW01045351.1:226254-238622 GCA_000931545.1 Papilio glaucus
CCGGTTCGAGTGGAATTTATGAATATTCGATGAAGCTTTTATCACGAGACCAAAGCATTTAACTCATTCACTACCGACCGCAGAATTACGCAATGCGTATTTTAGCACGATGACAGTCAGTGTTTTCATTCTAAAATTCTTCTAAATCGCACGCAAGTTACGAAATTTCTAAAACTATACTGCCCGAGGGTATTCTATGAAATTGAGGTATTCCATGAGGCTATTTCCAGGTATGACAGTAGTGCAGTTGAACTTATTTAAATGAATACATACAACATACCTATTAAATCCCTACACAGTTTTCATCAGGCTCAAATAAGTCGGATCAATTAAAAATTTAATGTATTTACATGTATTATGACAGATTTTATTAAATTAAAATGAATTTACTTGTATATGCTGAGGAAAAGAATAAAAAATCAACTTGAAAATAGAGTATAGTAAAAAAATCGCGTAAACGCGAAGCATTCAGCGCGCAAGTCTGATTTGGAACTTTTGTGCTTGTGCTGAAGCCTTGTTTATCTTAGTGCGAGGCGACGCAAAGCGTTCATTATCACCGTGAAAGGATTCCTTCACTGCTATATACAAAGGACGGACAGGATCGCGAACATCGTTTACTTTTATAATAACTGTTATAACTTTATACAGGTTCGTAAAGACAAAAAGATACATAATAAGTAAAAATATTTGATATTTACAGGTTCATTGGATTCAATGAACCTGTAAATATCATTTTTTTACTTATTATGAGATGATGAGATTAGATCATGAGATGAGCAGGGAGATGATCATCTCATCTCATTATGAGATGAGATGATTATCTCCCTGCTCCCTGCCTGCCAACCGTAGCCCATACTGTATAAGGTTTTGGCTACTGTTTTCACGGCCGCCTGCCTAACGCTAACCCTCCTTTGGGATAATTGGCTGTACTTAAGTATTATTTTCACCAGTGTAATCAAATACAATTTACAGGTTTAATGATTTCGACATGTCTAATGAAGTTTGATTTTAATGAAAACCATTTTACTTATTAGGTATACACATAGTACTATATAGTATTACTAATAAACTCGATCCGTACGTTAGTATGTGCTATCCCTGTTTATTTCAGCAGATGTACATTATGTATATGAGAGTAAAAAGGATCAAAGAATACTCCTTCTATGGACTTTTACTATTATAAGATTTGTGAAGAAGTTGCAATATAATAGGTCCAGTATTCATCTCTTTATCTATAGAATTAAAAATGTTTGAATGTACGCGTTCCCAAATAAAATAACTTATTTAAAAATTATAACTATCAGCACCATAATAAAATTATTTAATTGTAATAAATATTTTTTTATTTTACAATCGCTTTGCCTAATCATAGTTAGCAAATATTCAAAGACTAGTTATGATTATTTTTGGGCGACTACAATGTGTACAAATGGCAGCAAGTCAAATGTAGTGGACATCCATCTCATAGTACATTTTATAATGAAAACATCCTTAGGCTCGTTAGATGATATTTGGTAGGGGAAAATCTTATAGGTCAGCGTGAACAACACGCTCAACATGCGTGAGCAACATGCTTATTTGAATTTGGAACAGTTTCGAAGAACTTATATTTTACTTGTGTTTTTTTTTATATTAATCCCCGCGTCTAAAAAGTTTGGACACTGTTTGTACTAGAACCGCGTATCGCGTGCGTCGTCCACATTTTGTTGCATTTTAAAATTAATCACCATCCACCCCTGTCATCGGGCGAGTTTCTCGGGCGTTGAGAGGTCGACGACCCCGGCGGTGTATTTGGGACGACCCAATGTTTATAACGTCGAAGGAGCAAACACAACAGGAAGTAGGGCGAGGGGCTCGGTACTGGAGCGAGTATCGCTGCCATCCCACTCTACACCTCGTCCTATTGTTGTTTATATCAATTTACATGGAAAGACGCGTCAACAAACACGTATTAACGCTCCGCTAATTTAATCACACATAACCCTTTCAGACAACATAAACAAGAAAATATATTTTCGTGTAACATTTCGTAGGAGCTATTACACCCGAATACCTTCTTAAAATTTAATTCCGACTTTTCTGAAAATCTCAAAATAATGCACGCACCATAAAGTATATTTGTAAATTTAGTAATTAATTTGATAAACATCGCTTCAATTTTTTTAACTAATTTTACCATAAAATCTCGTCAGCTTTATCCTGTTATTCGGATCAAATAAAGCTCAAACTAAGCTTGGAGTTTAGCCCACTTTTCATCATAATTATCTTTATCCTATTAATTTATTAACTTCTTGTAGATTAATTCTATTTTATTTTTATACATAGTAGGAAATTCATAACGGTTATATAATTTCAAATATAAATTGCATAGACTGAAAAAAATTGCAATAAATCACTTTCAAGATGTTAAAAATGCACAAGATATTTCATGTACAAATACGACCATAGTGACTTTGAAATCTATACATAAAACATCAAATTTAAAAAAGGTAATGGAGAAAAACAAAATACTAGTAGACGACAACTGAGTACATTTTCAGGGTAGACTGAATAATTTAAATTGTTAATAATGGAAACTACACGTAGCAATTACAGACCTTTCTTCCGTATTTGTTTCATTTCCGTTCACCAAAGACTCCGTTATTTTCATTATGGATTCCACAAGTTACTACACAGATTCATATATATACTATATGACACAATTAAGGCATAATTTGTTAATGCTAACTTTTTTAGTTAAAGTTATTAAAACGAGCAGCGGGGCGAACGCGCCGGCGACACTGAATTAGCTTCCCAGCTCGGCTTTGCTCGCTCTAATTCAATGACACATGTATTGCTACAATTTCGTACCACTCTATTATTGCAAGCACGAGGGCGGGACAGGACGCAGCCTCTCGAAGCGAAATTGATAGAATAATAGCGCCGAAAGAAGGTCCGCACTACACGCTCCACGAATCACATGGGAAGATTTCATCGCGGCTTTTCAATGTACTCAACATATATAGAATACTTATATGCATATGAAGGGGACGTCGAATGAATATAATCACTTGATATGCATCCGTAAAAAGAACAGTCCTGCGCCGGAGCATGGGGGGCTCGTGTGGAAGTTGCGAGCGAAGGAAATTGTCAATTTCGCTGTCACAGATAAAATAAATCATGTAGTTACATAATGAAACAAATTTATGTTGCAAAAGTGACTGGCAGCGTTGGCACGTCCAAGGAGAACCTATATTGATCAGATTAGAGACATACTAAAGAAGGGCGATATAAGGAGTACCCATAAACGACGAGCATGTACATATGTATGTACATGAAGCGACAGAGGTGTGCCAGGATCGCGCCAAATGGAAATACATAATCTCTGCCTACCCATCTGGGTTACGGGCGCGAGCGTATATTTATTTATTTAGTTACATAATTTTATGACGGAACATATTAATGAAAATGTCAGCAGTTAGCAAGCGCAACTTTTTACAGACCTTATTAGGTTGTAATATTACGAGAAATTAACCAGGGGGTCGATTTTTGAGAAAGAGGGCTTGACTTACTACTATAAATAACGATGGAATGCTATTTTTAATCGAGCGATACAACATTTAAAATATAGTGGTTTCAACCACAATGACACGTTTCAAAATAAATCCTAACCTACGTTTTGAGAGCTGTCCATTGAAAATATTTAACTTGTCGCACCTCACCGTTGTCATCGTTATCATATGCAAATATTTTCGAATGCTCTTTTTCAAAAACCCGCACCCAGATCTGATATCAATCTTTTTAATTTATAAAAACATCAAACAATTGTTTCTTCGAATAGATACTGAACGCAAGACCGTTTGATCATCTAACTACACGAAATGCTACGTTGCGGGATAGTCTATGATTACTCAGTATTTGATACTGAAGGACTGGATCGACTGGAACGACTGGAGGGAAAATAGTTATTAGAATAAAATACAAATATATTTTCCAGCTTTTTTAAAAAGAAGTTTACAATTACTCACTTGTAAAAGTAATACTTATGTATGTAAGCTTGCAACTGGTTAATTAAAATGTTCTACTCCGCGGTGCAGCGTGTAAGTTAATCCATCGCCGTGTCTCTTCTGCGTGCTAATCTCAGTCGCAGAGTATATATAAAAGCAGAGTATATAGGAGAATAAGTGGAGTATACACACGTTAAATTTGAATATTTGTTAAGGAATTCTAAAAAAAACTTCATTGTAAATGAATTTAAGGTGAGAAAGTTCCTTGTTCTATTTAACTTTATTTGGATTTCGGAAACAAATTTAATCAACAAGAAATAATAGATTTAATCAGTGGTAAAGGCCGCAACAAAAACACCAGTTGCGCAAATGGGCCGGCTCGACCGGACAGACAGACAGAAGTGAAGTAAAAGTATTCTGTGTTTCGTCTGATGAGCGATGTGCCCGAAGCTTAATTTAAGTCCTCTTCCCCTTTCCATTCTATAAGGATAACATGGGAAGGTGAAGAGGATTGGACGGGGCGGGGATAAATAGGAAAAGGAAATATCATTTTCCCGTCTATCTCCTCCTCTGCCCATTAAAAGTAGGTAACGCATCTGCAACTCATTTGCTTGTTGCGAAGAGACCGGCTCTTAATATCAAATAACCCGATGGCTTCTTTGCCACCTTGTTCCATAAAAAAAATAAGACAACTAAGGAAAATTTGCTTTAATCTTCATCGCTAAATATATCCTAAACATAACATATCTATCGCCAAACACCGAGATGGACCAAACTCGAAAGAAATCAAATTAAATGAAATGAATGAAATTCATTTCATTTCATTTTATTTCATTTCATTTCATAATGATTACTTACTAACATATTCTTGCCTCGATTTATATTATTACGCGCTGAACATATAGTATTGAATATGTACATATATGTCCATCTCCCTTGTGCCGGTAAATGGTGCACCTATGCAGGGGGCCATTAATGTCAATTTAAATTTATGACCGGACTCAGACCGGGGGCAGGGAGCTAACATGGCCCGTACTGATTTGCACCGGGTATTGCACCAATCATTGTTTCAAGACGTCGTTTTACTAAATATAACTTCTACAATATCCTATTAAATATTTAGTTATAAGTTGTTTCTTGTCAACGCCATCTGTATGAATTCTTCAACATGATAAATTATTTAATTATAGTTTTAACGACCGTTTCCCGTTAGTGACGAAAATCGTACGAATAATTTAATATTGATGTTTTTATAGGTAAAAAGTTAACACATGCACGAAGCCTAATTGGCGCCTTCATAAAATCCAGTTCAGTCATTCGTTTCCCGCCTCACGAATACAAATTCTCCGTTTTTGTAATTTAATGTTTGTGCTATGAAATCGTGTAAAAACTATACCTCAAAGAAAGAGAAGTGTACGAAAATCACATTTCACAAGTAATTAATTTTATTATGTTTATCCTGAATTTATACTCAAGAAAATATAAAATTTAAAAAATTACAATGCGACGCCATAACATGTTAAATGTACAAAATTATATTTAACCTAAAATTACAAACGAAATATAAAAGACGACAGATTAAAAAACTGTTATTAAAATAAGTTTTGTAATTTAGTTTTGAATTTGATTAACATTTGTGTTTTAGTATATCTGTCAAGGTTATTTGAAATTTAAAACAATGAATATTATTGGCTTATTGATGATTTTTTTTTATTTATTTAGTTTTTTTTATAAACACCATTTAATAGTATATTATTTTTTAATAACTAGAACTCATTTTTTAAATATGTTAAGCAGACTCCCCATTTTAGAGCATCGTCGACACGCTGGAATTCATTCGCGTCAAATATATAGCTTCATTTTTGAATGTTGAATTTGTATGGAACGCGCTATCTGGAGGTATATTAATCTATGGAGTAAAAGTATATTATATATATAAGTATATTTCATTATTTACGCTGCCAGTTTGGTGCTAACGCTTTCTTGGATAAAACATTAACAAGCAAATGTACTTAATTTGATGCAAATATAATGTTAACGTTACATCATATCATAAACAACAATTATGAACGTCATGGGCGTCGGTGATCACCTAATATGAGCGACCCACTGCTCTCTTGCCCCCTTGTGCTATTTAAAAAATGATCATGCTTTCATTTGTTTACAATTATAAAAATCGTAATAGTTTTTTTTCTTCAATATAGAGTAGATTTACTTATTTATATTTAGCTTTCGATTTATTGAATAAGTTTATAACTCGTAATAACTGATTATTACATTTGCCCACAAGCAATAACAATATTTAACATCTATTTACCACTACAAGTTGCTGACCAAACGACCCGAAGTCCGAGTCGAGCAGTCTCACAATATTTACAACACATATAACCTAAAATAAACTGAATCTCCAAAGGGTACAGTTTAATTTTGTATAGCAAGTTAGTTTCACAGTAAACGTATCATTTAACCGCGACTGCAATAAACGGATACATTATGGAGTTAAAGCTATTTGACTAATATTCGAGAATTACCGAGTTTGTCTGTGATATTAGAGTTCCTTTATTCTAACTAATCTTATTGGTATGAACAAGCAGCTGGAGAATATCGCGCCTATTTTTATTAAGGATATATCTTGTGCTTGTTTTGAGCAAAAAGTGCGCGAAGCGTACAAAAGTAGACTGACCACCACCACCACGAACATATACAAATTAAAGTTTTTATAGGAGACAAGAAAACAAGCTTAAGTCTTTTATAGAAAATAGTGGATTATAAATAGGAGAATAAGAAGGGATGGGAAGGGAATAGGGCATGCGACACCTGCACCCGTGCCGGTAAATACGTAGTCTTGGTACCCGGTGTATACTTTTCGAACGGCCTAATCGTGCACCAGCTACGTCTGTTGGCATTAGTCTAAAGTTTAATGTCCAAGTTTTGATCGATGCAATGTTTATTATATAATCTAGAGTTGTTTAACAAATAAACAAATTGAAAAGAATAACTTTGAATACGCACATAACGACGCGCGTCCTGTCTTCCTGACATGTGTAAAGCACACTCGGCGGCCGGGAGCTCTAACGACACACGTGGAGAGGCGTCGGAGACATCTCTAGACCTCTCTCCGCACAATAGCACTACACTGGAAGGTCTGCGTACCTACGAGCCCCCTTCACTCTGCTATCCATTACATGCAACGGGTAATTATATTAAAAGAAAATTTAATATAAAGGCTGTTAGAGAAAAAAATAAACGTTTGCAACCTAGTCCATATCAATTAGATTGGTAAACGTCCGAATTTGATTTTAAAAGGCTGAATTTGATTTGCATATGTCCAAATTTTATTTACAAAATGCTGAAAGGTATTTGTGAAATTCCGAATTAATTGTTAAAAACCTAAAGTATATCTACCTGAATTGCTATACTCTAGGTTTTTATCTATATGAGTTTTATAAATTTTATTTCCTCGATGTACATGGTGAGGATGATCTTGATACTTTGTACCATTTACATTTTTTATTTTATTTTTTTAATAGGAGTTATTTGCAGGAAATTTCTGTTACCTAAATTCATATTGGCATACAATTAGCGCCCGCGCGAAAATTGCCTGCGGCCTCAAATTTCCCGTTTTGTCTGCTCTTGAGACAGGTAAGGCTCCTTAGCCTTACCGAGCGAGGCTTGATAGGAAAAGGAAAAGTACCTTTTCCTGTACATTCCCTCCTCTGTCCATTAAAGGTAGGCAACGCAACACAACTCATTAGCTTGCTGCGGATGCTTTTGGGTAGTGGTCACTTAATAGCTGCTGGCTCGTTTGCCACCTTCTTTCATAAAAAAATCTTTTACCAACATTCATTGAAGCAGTTTTTTACATTAAAATATAAAATTTTAGTGTATAAATTTTATTATGTGCTCGCTCGAGTTCAAAGTCGCGTCGTAACAAAAGAATGTCTCTTAGTTGAAAACAAACTTCATTAAAGTCAATTTTGCGAACGATCATTTTTGCCTAAACGAATTCCTGACTTCATAGGAATCGAAAAGCAATAACGTATTAACGTCGATAAAACGCCGACACAAAATGCAATTAGTCTCGGGCGGATATCGCCGTTATTTTATTGGTCGTGGAAATAACACTTCTTATGAAAAATATTTTCACATAACATTGTATGAAATATTCATGGATTTATACATCATTTTTTTTTCAGATTCCTATTTGCATGAGTAATGTAGACACTTTGCTGTCTGATATTTTAATATTTAGTACATCTAAGAGACTCTTGTAAGGCGTATTTGGAAGGGAGTTTAGGGATTTCGGTTTTGCACCTTTTCCATTTCGAACACATCTATCATTTATCTTGTCAATCACAGATAATATAACTTTGTATAGTTTGCTGCAATTCTTATATAAATTAAAAACATGTTTGTCGTAGACGTCCACAGTGTCACAAATGTATTTCCTTTTGTTTCTCTTTCAACAAGATCGACCTTTATATCACACCTATATTCTGCCAGCTTTCACTTTTTTAGCATATCCAGTTGGATGTGATAATTGTTTCACTTCGATCAGTTGCTTAGACGAATAAGCCATCTCTAGATCCAGTTTATTCAAAGTATTTGTAAGTACAGGGCTACAGCAAAGTAAGATACCTTTTAATGTGGTTCACAAAATGTTTACAAAAGTTTAATGGAAATAGATAGCAAAGTTTACACTACATAAGTGATCCAGTCAACTCTCGGTTACTTGAAACGCGAACCAAATAAACCGAAAGAGCCGCTGGATGTTTAAAATTATGAACACGACAAGCAATAAATATTTCTCGAGGGCTATGGAAGTTTATAATGTGTTATTTTTAGCGACTAAGGAAACATACGAAAATAGTTTCCAAATCATTCTATCTTTATTCATATCGTCATCTCCCTCGCGCGAAGCTCTCCACCCTATTTTCTCACGTGATCAGTACGAGTTGAGCATCTGTGGTTAATTAATCAAACACGAAGGGCAATTGGCTTTGTGAGATTTCATCAAACAGCCCGTATGACCGAACTAAACCGACATTTCATAATGCGCCGCGTTTGGAATCTAAACTCATTAAATATCCAATTAGAAAAACAATGTAGCGTACAAATTTTATATTACAAGTTGATAGGTAGGTAGTCGTAAAATGAAAACGACTTACACTTTAATCTACTTAAAGAAATAATTCTCACGCGTTTTCCTTTCACTCAGTTAAATAAAATCAAAGAATGCTTAATTCAATTAAACTATTAGGCTACCAAATCAGGCTGTTATTGTAGTAACGGAACGTAAAGTTTAAAAAAAATTAAACACCATGTTTGACAACTCTCTCCTTCCCTCGGACATTCTAAGGAACATGTGCACTATGTAACAATAATTAAGAAAATATATAATAAATTACAGAAGTAAAAAGTAAAGGAAAATATTATAAAATAAAAACATCGAGGACTTCTCACAAGCCGTTTTAATAAAAATATCACAACTTTACATTTCGCAGCCGCTGATTCCACGTGATTCATAAATTATATTCAACGCTACGCTTTGAAACATTACGGCACGTGCATAACAACATTTCTGTCACCAATAAGGATTCAGAAGAGTTTTCAACAATTCACAACATATGGACAGTAGAATACAAGATGCCAAAACAACTTAATTTAGATAATACATGCCACAATGACAAAGATCTATTTACTTTTGTATTCAAAGCAGATTACATAATAGAATTATTTTCTTGGTAGACCTATTAACTAAAACATAGCTAAACTTGGGAACAAAAATAAAGTTTATTTTAGTTTTCATATTCCTGCAAAAGTACAAACAAAATCACTCGAGTAAAATCATTTCGACATTGTTAAATAATTGAGTCGAATAGAGCCTTTGACGATACATCATAAAGACTCAACAAAGGCAGACATTCTGCGAATAATATTTCTTTCTTTCACTGTACAAAGAAAGCTTTATTTGATCATCGAGACGACAGTCGCGAAACAATAAAGCGAGAAGTGCTCGCGAATAACGGAGCAGACTAAATTGATTCACGGCGTCCAGGTGGAAAACTAAGATAAGGGATGGGGACAATATTAACTCAGTTGGGTATGTTATGCATTGATTTTACACAGAGTTATTTTATGTTCTGTTTTATTATTTTTTGTTAACAAACGCTCTTAATTATTGGTCAAACAAAACGATTATTTTTATTAACGTAGGTGGCAAATGAACAAGCGGTTCACTTGATGTTAAGTGACCGCTACAGAATACTTCTGCTTGACTCCCGTCTTCTGTGAGATCGTGGTGTTTCACCGGCTTAATTCGAGCCAGCCCATTCTTGCAACAGATGTTGTTGTTGCGGGCTCTACCACTGTAAAAAACATGATTTTTGAAGTTGTTTCAGGTCTATCCTAAACGTTAACTTTACTCATAACCTATTTATGAGTTAATCTTTTCTAATGTATGTGTCATATCAGCGGAACTTTAAGTTATTCTTGCTTTATCATTATGAGGAAGTTGCTCGTGGAGGCAAGAGGGACCTGGAACATGACTATCATACACGTGTCCCTTGGGTTTATTACACTGACTTTACGTCTTTGTTTCGTCTGTTAAGTAACGTCATCGGAACCACCTATTTTCTTTTAAAAAAAAGCATAATAAATAGCCTCAACAAATTCAAGGACAAAATGATTAAAAAGTATCGACTTAACAGACAGCCCTCGTGTCGTGTGAAAAGGCCATTACAGTCTTACACCGCTATTTTCTTATTACATCCCATAACCGAACGAAGTTTTTCAAACTGATGACGATCCTCCATAGCACATTAAATACAAATACAGTGTAATTTAGAATTTTAGAGTGAATAAATAAAGGTCTCAATTTTTTTAATCTATGTTAATTAATTTTCCGTGTTTAAACTCCGCACATGAGTTGAAAACTGTTAAACTTATTGAAGAGGAAGCGCATACAATCAGAAAATTATTAACAGTGGTAGAGCCCGCAACAACAGCTGTGCACGAATTGTTCGGTTCGACCGGTGAAATACCACGACCTCACAGAAGACATGCATGAAGAAGAAATATTACTTCGTCAGACGAGTGAGGTACCGAAGTCCAGATGTAGAATTATTCATCTTCTCAATCCCATCCAATTCAAATAGAAAAGGAAATATTGTTTTTGACTGTTTGTCACCTCCTCTGTCCATTAAACATAGACATAACGCCTTTGCAACTCTTTAGCTTGTTACGTGTCTATGGGTAGAGGTCACTTGATATCGGGTTAACCACTTGCTCGTTTGCCACCTTCTTACATGAAAAAAAGGTATTACCAATTATACATTTACAAAAATTCAATATTAAGAAAAAAACGTATTAGGTTTTTTCAGTACCGTTCCTTTGAAATGAACTTATTACAAATTGGTAAGGCCACACACAGGATTCGAGGAAACGGAACACACCCGCTTATCGCTCTGGTTAAAACATTTTCTAGGAATTTGATTCTAGCAACGCAACTGCAAGACTTCTTACTGGTGCGGATGTAGACGGACAGATGTTCAATTAACATCAGGTAAGCCACCGATTCGTTTGTTTTCTTCTATCAACAACAAAAAAAGTAAAAATAGCCGTTTAATACATGCTCGCGCTAATTACAACTTCGATAAAAAAAAGATACCATTATAAGGGAAAAGTGTGGCTTAAAAGTGGATGTTGTAACTAGAATTGAGAAAGGAATGCTTCGGTGGTTCGGGCATGTTGAAAGGATGAATGAAGAGAGAATAACGAAACAAATTTATGTAGCAAAAGTGAGTGGCAGTGTTGGTAGGGGACGCCCTAGGAGAACTTATATCGATCAGATTAGTGGCTTACTAAAAAAGGCCGATATAAGGAGCACCCATAACCGACGAGCATGTATGCGTAGATGTATGAATGTAGAAGAAGCGAGAGAGGTGTGCCAGGATCGCGCCAAATGGAAATCCATGATCTCTGCCTACCCCTCTGGGTTACGGGCGTGAGCACATATTTATTTATTTTTATTTTATTGATTAAAAAAAAAAACTTCATTTAATCCACGAACAACATACCAAAAAAAATACAAAGTCCTTAATTTAATTTTCTTTAAATACGCTGGATATTGTTTTATTTCTGAACAGTAAATGTCTGCGTCGTGGTGACCCGAAAATAGAAAGGCGTGAAAGTATTTTTGTATCAAAACAATGGCGGTGAGTTTAAGGCAAGCGTTTCCGGCGTAGAGCGCGGGAACTGAACGACAGTCGCAAGCTTTATTCGAAAGTGTCTCCCGAACCAAGATAAACTAAAACCCACATAAATCTAAAAGAAAGAACAGAAATAAATTAAGCAATTTTACTTCAGTATTTATGAGTATGT
>JWHW01045351.1:250427-260454 GCA_000931545.1 Papilio glaucus
CAGGGGTACAGAAAATAGGGTTACTAACATAGGGTACTTACCTGTTATCCCTAAAATAAAACTGTCCGAGGTACATTCGTACGTTCGGCTGTACAATCTCGGTGATCATTGTGATATTTCACGTTTTGACAATAACAACTATTTGATACACGTCATTTATTGTAATTCGAGGTTATTATACGCGGAATCATCTTACCAAAACGTCCTGTGTGGAAAATTAAAAACGAATGCGAGAACGCGGGCAACAGAGTATGTTCATAAACTCCATTTTCGTATACAATTTTTAAATAAAGTGTTCACGACGTATTTTTTTATAAGTCTCACATTATTAGTGCAGTACACTGTCTACGGTCAAAATATAAGATACAAAAGAATATGACGCACACATATACAATGTTGCCCAAGGTTTTTGTAGACCTATACTTTGTAATACTTGAAAAGCTGATCTAGGGTTTTTAAATGAATGTAATGTCGCTACATTACAGTGAAGGGTGTCTGAAGCATTCGCAGCTAAATGTTTGACAATTAAAGGTTGGATACTTTATCACTTAAAGATCCAACCTTACAAAGTGCACTAAAAGATTTTTTGTAAAGTACAAAACAATCAGCCAACTTAAAAAGAATCTAATACCTTTAGAATTTATAATAAAAGCTCTAAAGTTTAAAGTTAACTCTAAGTTTAAATGCTTACCGAGCACTTAGCTGAATAAAGACAACTGCATTTTTATAGAAATGGTAGGCAATAATTTGTACGGCGTATTTCACGTTTATATATTTTAGTACTTGAAAAACTATTGATATATTAAACGTAAAGAAGTTTTTTACTAATATCAGCCATTAAAATTTTCTGGTTACTGTAAGACACAAAAAAATACCTATTGCCTCATACCCAAACTCGTAATCAATATGAAAATTTTAATTATTTTTTCTTAATTTCAAATTTAATGATATTCATAAAACCAAAGTTTAATCTATACTTCTGGCATACAAACGAATTGTTCTTCTATAAGACACGAAGGAACGCTTTTGTAATACGTTGCCTCGAATCCTCGCTAGAACAGAACCGGGTCACGAAAATGAGAATTTTCCTATTTTACAATCCTAAAACCCGCACCTGGAGAGCGACGTGCACTCAATACGAGGATGTGTTTCATAAAAAAGTACAAGAAAAAACATAAATGCGTTAACGATCCTATTTCAACGAAGCAATTTTAAACAAAAATAGATTTACTATCGTTGACTTGATTTATAGTAGAGGTGTGCAAACATAAAATAAATTCTGTTCAAATTTAGAAAATTTTAACTATCAATATTTTGACTGCCCATTGATGAAATGACAATTTATAAAAATAGTAATCACTAGTATTATTTCTTTTAATCCTATTGGTGTGAATAGAGATCACCGTTAGCTTTATTCCGAACTTAGAATATCCCTTCGTATTCGTCAATACCCGATCACCAAATAGACATAAAACTGATATTATTCATAATAAAAAAGCAATACATGTGTCGTTGTTGATTAGGAAATCGAGCCCAGAAGCGATGCATAACAATAGCTTAACTAAGTATTTTAAAAAAAAAGTTACCACTATCAAAATATCAAGATAGAAAATTTATTTGCAACCAGCACATTAGTTGTGTCAGATTGGTTCACTCAAGATCACTGAAGTTTTACAGGGCGCAAATAAATTGAATCAGCTATTGAGTGACGGTACCAATTAAAATTTAATTGCTATTTGAGTCACGAAGCCAAGTTGTTCCTCAAGATCCGAAATCAAGGGTTCTTGATTGTGTAATCATTGACTTTCTACAAGTAACTTGCGATAAAATATCGATAACTTGACTTGATTTGTGTTACGTAATAAAAGTCACGGCAACTTATATGTTCAACGTTAAAAGAAAGAATTAACAAGGTTCTTATACCTCCGTACGGAGAAGCGAACGTCGTTTAGAGGTTCTCAAACTACGGACCATATCTACCACCATTGGGTTTCTTTTTTGCGAAGTATATTCAAGCGGAGATTATTTCGCGATGTCCATGCTATAAACTATAGAGCTGTACAGACAACTGCCAAGTTAACCCATATACCGAAGACGAATTCCCTCCGCTTCATCTTCTCTTCCACATATACTCCCCAAGTCCCTCGTACGCAAAGGTTGACAACAATCCTTAACTCTCCTGATTGTTGCTGATATTAAAGCGTGATTACTACTCAACGTGAGCTAAGTTGCAGTCTCGTTTTCCCCTATTTACCATTAAAAAAACAAATTTGTTCACGGTTCAAGACTAACAAAGTTAATGAAAGAAATCGGAAACAAGATTCCGTACAATTTTTCATTTATTTTTAGAAACCCAAGCACGTTCCGTAAACACTTTTGAGAGTCTTTTAAATTATATATTTTCCTTATATTTTTTTTACAATTTCTGGTTCATGCCAAATAGCATATGATCAGTGATTGGTTACTGGTACTTTACCAGATGGTAAACGTCGGTGTTTTTTTTTACTTATAAATATATCGTTATTGGTTACATTGGCACAATTTAAATGATAACAAATCCGGTACAATTATCGACGCCCCTCGTAACCGTACAACACAATGAGTTCAGTCTTAGTGCCGCCGGTATGTATGCCACTGATACCCGTCAGACAGGTCGTATCGGATCTAGGGGGCTTTCTCCGCAGACCTTAGGGTCAGATAACTGAGACCATATGTCAAGCGGTCAGATAAACCCGTTTCAACGACATTTTATTAGATAAATGCTTAACGTGCCGAGAACACAGCTGTTTAAATTTATAAAAGAACAAAAACCTATTATTATATGTATTTTGCTTTTAATTAAATGTTTATCTTATATTTTTTCTGTGCGAACTCTTCAACCGCTACACCGATCTTGATAAAAAAATATGTGTACTTGATTACGCGTGCCTTAGATTCCCTATTAGACCTGGCAGGTGGCGCTGCCATCGGAATCTAAAAGATTTTGTATAATTTTTTTGACGAATAACGAAATGAATAAGTAAAAAACGTTATCTGAATTAAATAAATATTAGCAGGTAAGGTAATGTTTATGCATGAGAACGTCTTCTAGGCCCGCTAGTATCATAAAGTGATATACTGTACTTTTAAAATTATATTCAAGTTATATTTTCATTCAATTTTTAGGATTTTGATGACTGTCAACTGTAAAAAATTAAATTTATTAACCGTAGTTTTGAAAAATGTTAATTCATATTTTGAAGTACAATAAAAACCACTATCACACCAGTCCAAAGTGGTGAACAAAAACATTATGCAGTTTCGACATAAAGCGAATACATTTAGGTATTAAATTTAATTTAAAAAAAATACTTCTAATAGACCAATCAGACAGTAAACATGTATTAAACTATCTAGATCATGATTTATAAGACGACGGTTTAATTAAACATTAAAAGCAATAATGAAATATTGATTAAAATCGAATTGAAATAATTTGCAACGTGTAAATTATTTCCATAGCTTGGTAGTTATTACCTAATTTAGCAACAAACCCAATATTTTCTCGCCGCATTCGACTTCGCTGCTGAGTTTTAATTTAAGGCTTATAAATGATTTTCCCAGCCAACGCAATAATTAGGGAGGGTAATTTATCGACCGATGGCAGTTATTGAATATAAATTGGCAGTTATAAAGTCGTCATCGTTTCAGCCGATATTCGTCCACTGTTTTCGGCCTCTCGGCATTGCTCGCCAAAAATATCGGTGCCCTGCCGGGAGGCAGGGGTCATCCAGTTAGCTCACGCAATTTTGACCAGTTCATCGGTCCATCGTGTAAGGCCTACTTACGCTGCGACATCGGCCCCATCAGTCATCCGTTCTGCAAGCAACGTGTGGAGGAGAGACTTCGAGGAGTGCTCTCTCTGGAATAGTGGTCGAATTGAGGTGTCACGTCTCAGTACACAGTACACTGAGTACTGAGACTGTGAGACATTGCTGGCAACACACACTGGTCATAGACTTTCGTTTCGAGACCATACGGTAGGTGTTCCCGAACACTGCCCATGAGAGTCGGATTCGGCGATTGACCTCCTTGTTGAAGTTGGACCTACCTAATTGAACAATTTGTCCTGGGGAATCATAGTCGTCAATAAAAATTATAAAATATTCTGATAATTCAGATGTTAAAAGATACTGGATATTTAAAAGTATCAGGGTACCTGGGTCCTAAAATTAGAATTAGTAGTAGAACCCTGTTGCGACGACAGCCACGCTCATCTGCACATAATTCCTCAGTGTTTAGGTGTTAGGGCGTAAAAAATACACGCTTATTCATCTTTCCGTCCACGTCTTTATCTTCTTTACACTCCACGCGGTTCTGTTTGCTGCGGACGCTAGGCCAGCTGAGCCGAGCCGGTTCATTCATTCATTGCTGCTCCACCAGTTATACTTACCTCTAATTGTAGTTTTTTTTTTTCATTGAAAATAATATAATTTTACGGATTTCATCGCATTTATTTACTGTTTTTGTTGCTGACGTTTTGAGTACTTTACACCATGGCACAGATTTTGGGATGGATTTACAGCCGAGGTGATTAAAAGCTATTAGCTTTTCGCCTCTCTCGAGATTTCTGCCTCGGTTACTCTAAGATACATGTAATCAAACACATTTTTCAAATTAATTGCGATAATATAATTGTAAACTATACGGAAATATCATTGTAACGCATTCTTATTGTTACAACCACAAGAAATATTATATTGGTACATAGGAATAATGACCTAGCCCTAGTTAGACTATACATTGTACAGTTGTTGTAATAAAATAACCCTGATCTCTATTTAAATAATATTTACCCCATTTTCAGGGTAATTATTTTCGAGATTATGTATATATTGTGAACACCTGTATCTAAACGACTTGACTGATTTTGAAGAGTGAGAAGTTGTATACTTCCCCGGAGTGTCAGAGGAGTATATCAGTCGGGTTTAGTGTTTTTCGGAATTAACTATTGCTTTGTTGTTCGTAAAAATATGGTATGGTTTGATTATCGTAGCATTATTTTAGCAAATACTGTCAAAAGAAGCATTGAGATAGTCAAGATCATGACGAAACTTAAACACTAAAGTATTATTCACTAAGAACGGATCACGCAGCGATAATACAATATGGCAACACTACAATACCTAAATGTAAGATGCCGGGGGACGTTTTCCTCCCCGAGCTGGTCAAGTTTAGTGCAAAGGAGCACTGCTAATTCGCGAAAGTAATCACAGATACAAAGCCGTTCTCAACTTATTAAGAGAGTTTAGCGAGTCAAAATCACACAAACCAATGTTTAAAACGAAAGATAAGCGGTAGACACCGATCACGATGAGGCTAAGTGGAAGTATGACGTCACTACTAGCACGTAGTAGCGGTTCTCTTCTGCCAAATGTTTAAAGGGCATCGCGAGGAATCCAACCAGCTTCGTTTCTATCCAATACACACAAATATCTTAAAATTATTTGTGTCTTTTGTATGGTTTACCACAATTTGTAACAGAAATCGTCATTTAAGAGCAAATAAAGATTTCTTATTTTGTTTACACTTACATACACACATTATTTAATAATAAACAAAACAATAAACACTTACTATTGCGCCAGATCTTTGTCGTCAAGGCCGGAAGGCGTCGCGAGGGTGTCGGCGTCGCCATCCGCACGCCCGCCCGGATGCTCAGGAATTATTCGTTCGATTGTCGTCACCTCTTCGATATCCGAGTCGATCCCTTGTGCGAAGTCCATATAAAATGACTCCCTCGAATCACTGGAGCCCCGTCGCAGTTTGAGCGACAGGTCCGGAGAACTGTCATCCATTTTTCTGATACTCTACACGTATCCACTCAAAAAGATGCTACTTCCTTATTCATTATTTGACTACCATACTTATTTTGTTAGCAAGGGCTGGTGTTGTCAGGCTAACCCATTTTTACTTACATACTTCAATATTTAAAACTTTAAGTATTAAAACGGCTATATGAAGGCATTTAACACACTTTAAAAAAATATGGTATGACATTAACTACAATGCAAACATTTGAGTTATTTGAATGTTTTTAAAAGCTAAGAATTGAACGTATCTTACAACGTATGAACAACCGGTTAAAGATTAAAGAAACAGTTTGCATTAAAAAGCAGAAAACGTAAGTACGTAAAAAGAACAATGACCCCCGAAAACGATTTGTAACGTTTCCTATAGCGACACCGTTTCCTGTTACATTAAGCCACGGATCGAGCTCACGAATACAAAGACAAATATATACAATAAAAGGAATCAATTTATTAAACGATACTCGTCTGTCTGTTACGGTCAAGTCCATCAGTCAAAGTTAATACCGCTTTGTAAGGCCTGAATTAATAGTAACCTATCTTGGCAACAATAGTCAAAGTAGTCGGACAACTATTTTGGTCCTTCGAGGTCAGACTTACTAGTTCGAACGTGTTATTGTATCAAAATATTAAACATTGAATATTTTAAAATCAAGTTTAAATATATACGAGCGTTTGTTAAATACGTTTATTTTTATACTAAAGACGAATTTCGGCTTACATTCTACAAGTTATTTTGAAACAATTTTTAAGTAGCCGGGAGATTAGCGTCGACCACATCCGTAAACATGATATCAATCGCCAGTGATCCCTAGGGAACAACAGCAGTGTACCGCAACAAACATAGTAACGTACTAGTGCGATCCAGAGCGATTTCTATGCTAGACACGCGCACCGCTTCGTAGTACTATAAACACGATCCGAGTCACTCACACAACGACGTATGCACCGTAGTAGAGCACGTGTTCGGAGGGACACGAACGAGCGCGACGCGGCGCCCTCTCGCGGCGGTGGTTGGCGCGCGAGTGCCAGGAGCTGGGAGGCCAGGAGACCGGGAGGGAGGGGTACAACCCTCCCGACCCGGGATCAATCACTCGCATACCCCCTATTGGACCACCAGTATTTGAATAGGGTGGCATTGACATTGTAAGGTTTTACTCTACAAATTCACTTCCTAGTTCGAGTATACTTTTAATAGTCCACTGTACGATTTTTTTTTCAAAGAAGCAAATACAAATGTTTTATATGTTTGGTATTAGATTCGTTATAGGCATTTACGAACGCGGATATCTTTCCTAACCATACTGTGTAATATTTCGAGTCAGTGTTAAAGTAATACCGTAGCCCTTAACGGTCCTTTCCGGTCGATAGCTCGTTATTTTTTATACTATTACTATTTCAGTTTTGCACAGTGCTTTTAGATCTATGCTTATTGGTATGGTATTCTATTTACAAAATTTTGACACAAATTCACAACGAATTTCCTGCTCACGTCAATACTGCGAGTGAAAAGCTAGTTATTCAGGGTTAATTTTGGTAGGCAAATGTAAGCTTATAGAGTTCCCTTTCTAAAGTTACTAATTTTCTGTGCTTTTAGCGGCAGATTCTTTCCAAAATTCTCAGGTTTTCGTGCTTTGCCAACTTCCTCGAATCTTCTGCGAACTTTCCGCTCGCACACTCTTCCTCCTCGAACCTCCTCCAGTTCATTTCGAGTCTGCACCACCGTTAGTCTCGTGTTCTGACGAACTTGAAGTTGTAGAAAACGGCCATCCCTCCTTGAAGTACACCGTTTCCTGCCTTGTTCTCTCGTCGTAATTCGTCAATTTGTTGTATGCTACGATGAATCGTTGATAACGATCGACGAAGTCTTGTGGTAATCGATCGGTAGGATGGTCAATCCTAGTCAATAGTCTTTTCATTATATTTGATAGCGTTAAATCAGACATACTTAGATGCTCGTAACTTATCAATAAGTGAGAAAACACAAAAGTCTCATAAAACTGCAATACAATGTTTTTAAAATGGAATTTATGAACTTTACGAAATCGGAAAATCAACTTCGAAGCAGTCGATAGAGATGTAAAAATATAAACAAACGAATGAAAAAAATGAATGATCGACTAATGTTCCATTTTTAAATTAGACCTAAAATGAAAAAAAAAGTAATGTTACGAAAAAAATACATTAATTATTTGTGTTCTAGCGGAAAAAAGTGATTCTGCCGTACGTGTATAAAAATTACTCCACCCACTCGACATTTTTTTATTTGAGCGCTGATTTGGCTGCTATTCAGGTTCTGATTCAACTAACGTTTTACAGTTACGACAAAAACAATATTTTTGAACTCGATGGAAGCGCCACCTACTGGGCGCTACACTAATTGTGAATCAAAACCATCCTAGGACCTACCCAAACACACACAAAAAAAATCATCAAAATCAACCCAGTTACTCAGAACTTCAGTGATACAAACATTATGGTAAATGGACCTTAATTAGAACCTCTTGTTATTCTAGCAGTCTATACTAGTAAATTGATGAAAGATTTCTTAACATTTCTTTGTACTCAACAAATTTAAAGATATCTTTCTTCGAGAGAAGGATAAAGATACATTATTCACAAGTTTGATACAAAAGACGTGCATTGTTGAAATTCACCCCAGCGACGCCGGCCATGTAGTTATACAGCGCGGGTAAATTATTGGTATAAAAAATTATTTTGAGCAAAGGTTAAGAATAAATAAAACAATTGGTATTCTTAATATTTATAATAACATAGTTTTCAAATAGTAAACAAACTATTATTATACTTATAATATATAATGATATCACAATACTTTTAAAAGTCTTAATCATAATTGAATTTTAAAGATTGTTTACAAAAAAAAATTATTAATTATATTATGGTGAAAAAATAAAAGTGCTCTTGTCAAAATAGTAAAAATAATTATTATATTCCTAACAATTCCACTTCCTTTTTTATTTGTAATCCATTATATTCCAAATCATGTAATAGTGAAACTTTAATAAGTACATTCAACAGAAATATTACAATAATTTCAATTTCAAAATAGAAAACAAAAAACGAAAGTTTCACAAAAAATACATTTATTATTTTATATTAATGTTTAATACGCGTAAGGGTGCGCGTCCAGATCTGGCGAATGCGCCGCGAATGAGCAGCTCGCAAGTACATTTACCATACAATTGTAGCAATTGCGCGCGCAGATCTGGACCACCCTTAGAAATCACCCAATAAAATTTATTAAACTTTTATTTTAAATTATAAACAAATACATATTTGGCATATAAGAGAATTATTAAATATGCAAATAAAAATAAAACAATTATTTTGTCACGAACATATTGCTTCAAATATCATGCAAAGCTTTTGGTTGCCATGGTTATTACTTTAAATGTTCTTAGGAACGAAGACCTTGGTGATAAGATCAATCTTCCTTCCAAAGTCTTTAAAAATTAAAGTTCAGAATATAAATATTTAAAATCATCCACATTAACTGGGAGTAATTTAATTTATATTTTAAGTAAAAATTATTCAAAATAAAAGCAATATAATTCATAAAACTTCATTGAAATTATTGAGAAAGTATTTAAAATATTTAAAAAAGCGATATTGTAAATAACTTCGAACTTTAAAATAAAACCTATATTATAAATTTAACCTACGTCGTTTTTTACGTGTATTGTATGTTAAACCAAAAAAATTTTTTTTTAAATAACTCTGTACTATTGTTTTGTTATTTCCCGAATTAATATTGCTAGCAGAGTTTATCAGAGCTGTTGGCAAAAGAAAAATTATATAATATAAATAAATTGCACACATACCGATCTAATGGAAATAATGCAAGTAAATTCTAAAAAACACAATAAGCAATACATCTATGGAATCGAAAGTTAATTAGCCAATATACATTTAGCACAATATTTGACAACCCTACTCCACATCTTTATAGGTTTACGATAAATACTGGTAGCTAAATACATGAAAATTCAATTATTATGGAGGGGACTATAAATTTAAGCAATAATGAATAATATGAGACAACAATAATGAAGAATATAATTATGAGACGGCAATGACTTCTACATAAATTTCAAATCAAATTATTAATACAGCAATATTCTAATCATCGCTTCCTCCATGCAATTAGTAACAAA